>CAEFZY010051448.1:0-82790 GCA_903066815.1 Brachyrhaphis roseni
CCGAAAGTAAGACATATTGGTACTTTTGGGGGTAAAAAGAATGTAAGACACTGTCTTACTTTCGGGGAAACACGGTAGTTTGGACAATTAGAAGTAAAGCACTGCATCCATTTATCTTTTGCATATATTACACATACATCTATGATTTAACTCCTTATGCTGACAACTCGACAGCTAAAACCAAAGGTAGTCAATGCTGGCTAGCAGGTTTTTTTCTTTTGCTCTCTTGAAGGGAACTGGAGGATAGGCTCTTGTGTGTATCAATTAACAGGTAGTCTTTCCTCTAATTGGAACACAAACACACACTCGCATCCTCAGAGGTGAACAAAACAAACATTTCTGAAGCCACTGATAGCTTCTTTTGACAGAGGGAGAGGAAAAGTTTAGAGCTGCTCCGCCCCTTTACCTTCCTCCAGCCACATGCAGTCAGGCCTCAAGTGGAATGTTAAGGTGGCTTTGAAGCATCTAGTGAGCCTGACACCACACACTTACACTTCTCACCATGCTGATTATATTATCTTTTAGCTACCCGCACACACAAAACGGGATGTTTGAGAGATGGGGCGACACGTGGGTGGGGAAGAGGAAAAAAAAGAAAAAAACGAACAAAGATGGGGGAAAGAAAAAAAGTTGCAAACAGGGAAAATAAAAAGAGTAGAGGAGGCTCTAAATCAGGAGACAGAAAGATCACGGCCCGCCGACGAGAAGCAGAACTCCGGGGGCCCCCAGGGCTCGGGATCTATGTGTGGGCATAATGAGCAGAGCCAAACATATCCAGCCTCATTAATTTCAACTATCAAAGCCCCTTTCTCAGTGCGCCATGCCGCCTGCTTCTTCACCCGTCTGCAAAAAGCCCTCACTTGTCACCTAAGATCAAAACAACTGAGGAGAAGTGCCAGGCTAGAGGAACCGCGAGCTGGGGGGAAAAGAAAGAAAAGAAAAACACTTTGTACGAGCAACGGAGAGAATGCAGAGGGAACATCCCCTCTATCTGCCGCATATCCAACTGGGGTCGGGATTGATATACTGCAGATATTCTTAAACACCTTCGCGTGGAACGCAGAAAGAGGGAGAAATGTTGAAATGAGAGAGGTTAATCATCAATATTTATGACTGGCATCTCCTCGGAATAGAAAGCACACTGTAAAAAAAAAAAAAATAAAAAATAAGATACTAAACAGAAAAAATATAAATACATAAAATTGTACCAGAAAAAAGTACCGTGAAAAGCAAACAAGGCAATTAATCCAAAAATAGAAGTAACACAGAGTGACTATCTTTTTTTTGTTAATAAGGAACAATTTAATAAAATGAGAAACCCCTGCAGATATTTTTAAAAATGTTTGCAACAGTATTTTTGAGAGGCGCACCGATCCACTTTTGTCACTTCCAATACTGATATCTGAGGTTTAGTATCGGCCAATACCAATCCGATACGGAAAAACACTGCTCAACCGACTTTATTTTATTTATTTTTTAATGCAGACATAAATGTGCATTATACACTTGTTTGATAACTCTGCACCAGTTCAGCACATTTAAATACGCCAAGCTTCCCAAGCTAGCTTAGCTTGGTCAAACGTAAAAACAGCACAATTTTAAATTGTTCTGTCAGTGCAATCAGGAGTAGAACAGCCAATTGAAATTGTTTTTTTTTTTTATAAAGACAGGGTACATTGTTACTGATACCTGATAATAGAATTTTTTTCAGTATCTGGAGTAATACAGATATGAATATTGGACCGGTGCGTCTCCAGTATTTTTCATTTCCCTTCCTATAGTTCAGCATCCACAAGCTGCAGCTAGTTCTTTAAAGCAGCAGCCTGTCAACAGCTAATTTGCTCTGCAGCTTACTTGTGAGCTAGTTTTGCAAAAACAAACTAGCACACACCAGGGCGCCTCGAGCTTGCTTCCGTGCTGTAAAACGCTCTTCCCACAGTGGCAGGGACAAGGCGGTCGTTGTTAGCTTATCTCCATTGTGGCCTGAGGAATTCCACGACCACCGAAACCTCCGGACTCCCCCGTCTGACGGTCTCCATTCAGACTCCGTTTGGATGCGGCCCCAACAAAGCCAGCTTTGACCGTAGCAATATAGCATCCTCTGTTCCGATACAGTCGGAGGTTTCACATGTCAGGCACGGTCAGATGTCTCATAAAGTCAGGCACAGAGGCAGCTTTTGAGGCTCTGAGTTAAACAAACATATTAAAAGACATGTGGTTTTTTGCGCTGCGGACATGTTCACCAAAAGAAAAAAACAAACAAACAAAAAAAAAAAAAACTCAAATGGCATTGGTTTGGCATACAGCATCTACAGTGTCTTAACATTTCCCATTTTGTCACATTACAGTTTAATATTTCAAAGTATGTTATTTGAATTTTGTGTTTCCCACAAATCTGCAGCTTGAGGTAAAATAATTTTGATATTCCATTAGAAATCAAAATTTTATTGATTTCTAATGGAGTTAAACAATTAGAAATCCATGTTTTCCAGGCATATTATGCCATTTTGCAGCACAATCAAGTAACTATGTCACCGTCTGTTATTATGAAAATGCTCTATCTATGTATATCAGAAATGACTAAAAAGGAATTGGACTTTGTAATTTGACACCTTGAGTCTCCGTCTCTTGAAGAAGCTCCTGCTCTTTCTGACACTCCACCTTCCGGAAGTCAAAGCAAAGAAATTTTTTAGCTCAGCAAACACGCAGTTTTTCATCAAGTGTTTGCTAACGGCCAATTGCTGCTGCCGCTAGTCCAGAGGATTTCAGTGAAAATAGGTGGCGATTTGTGTGAGGAAGCATTTAGGCAACTGAAAATCTCTGACACAGGAGATTAAAGGATTCTTGAAATATTCATGAAACATTTTATCAACAACCCAGACTTGTTTCTGATCAGGGAATAGCATGACATGATATAAAGGCAGAAAAAATAGGAAATATGTAGAAGATTTGGACATTTAGATGAAAAAAAAAAAAAACAATGGATTTTTACAGTAAATTCACCATCCAGTCTGCCAGAGGTTGAGCAATTTCCCTCAAAAAAACTAATTTCCAGTCTTCTATGGTGCAAAAATGGCAGATAATAACTTTGAATACTTCCAGCTTAACTGCAGTAAATGGGTAACCTACAAAGTTTGGACTGAGCACAATTGCTTATCAGACAAAAAATAAAGAAAATCCCTAAAAAATATATTCTTTTCACACAGATATTAGCGACTTTGTGTTTATCTATCAAATGCATCAAAGTTTCTGGTTCTAACAAAAGAAATCGGAAAAGTTTAAGGGGAGGGGAGGACTTTCACAAGAGTGGAATAAAACATCTGTCAATGCGTGAAGAAAAGCAAAGGGGCCTGTGGGAAACTATCAGGGAGTCTTACATTCTTGATCTTATCAGCAGGACTTTGGATTGTCAAAAGTCCGTGCAGAAACTGTAGCAAATCTCTGCTTGTTTAAGTTTGACGCCAAAAAAAAACACACAAAAAACCCCGTCAACAACAAGAAAAGAAAGAAAGAAAAACATTCATCTGACGTGTGGGTGTAAAGTGGAAAGGCTGTCAAGTGGCAGCCAAGTTTGTGTCATGTCCTATCTCGCCCAGTGTGGCATTTTATCGCCGTATCACTTCCCCTCTCGCACAGAGGGGGGAGTGTATAATAAACAACACTCTTCTTGCTGCAATCTTACCGTCTCGGTTTACTGTGTCTTTTCTTCCCTCCCATCTTTCTCTATTTTTTTATTTATTTTTTTTGGTCATGCATGCAGAGCCCCCCTCCACCCAACACTTTGTAAAAGTTCTTCAACTTGCCACTTGTGTTTCCAGGTAAGAGAGGAAAAAGATTAGTTTGCTAAAAGAAAACATCACAGAAAAATCTAGGTTAGAGCAAAAAAAAAAAAAAGAAAAAAAAAAGACTTCCCTGTAATCTGACACGTTTGAAGAGAATTCAGGTAAGAATATGGAAGGCAAAACAAAAAACACAGAGACAATATTCTCTGTGGTCTCTACCTGGAAGACTTAAAAAAAAAACTTTTATAAAGATAGAGCACTGAGTTCTGCAGAGAGATGTGAAGTTTTCACAGAGTGGAAGGAAGAAACAGAATTCACAATGGGAGCCGCTTTATGTGAGCGCCTGCGTGTGGGCGTACAAGTACCAGGAGAAACTCGCTGCTCACCGCCTTCATCACGGTTTCACAAATGTATAAAAAGTGACAGGCCTCTACAGAGTCACAATTATGCCAGTCTTGTTTCTTTTTGCTTTTTTTCATGGGTACTTACAGAGGCATGCAGGGAAGGTCATTTTAGCACCTTTCTTTAGTAAACACAGTAATGAAAACAATAGGAAACACTGGGGCAGCAATGTGTATTTTGCAGCCATATAGTGCCATTTTACAGCACAATTTAGTATCTATGTTAACTTAAGTTTTTTTTTTTAATTTAATACATATCGAATATGACTCAAAAGAAATGTAACGCCTTGAAATTGGGCTTCTGTCTCTTTAAAAACTCCTGCTCTTTCCAAAACTCCGCCTTCAGGAAGTCATCACAACATAGCTTCTCTATCAATCTTTTACCAACATTTTTACCACCGTTGCGCATTGGCTACTCAGCCAATTGTACCAGCTTGTACCAGGTGTTTGCTAATTGCTGCCGGCTAGTCTGAAGGAGCTGATTGGGGGAGTTGAGAGGGGTGCTGTGTGAAGCTTGGGAACTGGAGCGTTGAGGAGGAACTTTGTCCTCAAAAGTGGTGCTAGGTCCAAACGTTTAGATCAGCTGATTGGTTGCCATGGGAGATTCAAGGATTCCTCAAACATGCATGAAAGAATCAAAGCAACACTCCAGGTATGTTTTTGATAAGGGAATAGCATTATAAAATGATATAAAGCTCATAATATAGTCCCTTTAACTTCATCAGTTCTGTTTATTGGAATCACAGGTTGGTTGGTCTGGAATCTCTCTCCACTGACTAAACTCTCCACCACATTTTTGCATTTCCCCTTTCTCCTGAAACTCCAGGAAAAAAACTTCAAGAACCAGAATGACGCTTGATCTCAGAAAAGAAATGCATCCGTGGATTTTCACATCAAATACAGGCATCGTTTTTTTCCTTTCCATGGAGTGTTCTCCATGTTGACCATAGTTTTGTCTACCAATTCTTGTTGCTCCATTTTAAACAAATCTTGGTTGTATTGGCTGAGATGTCGTTCCTAACTCAATACCCAAACACAATAAGATGTGTCACAGAAAATGATATAGCAGTTATGCCGAGACAATCAGTGGTGCTGCAGCACTTCCAGAGAAAGACACAAAAAACAATGTCAGATGGAGCTACCATGTTATCGCTTTAAAAACAGATGCACCTTACATAGCCACATAGAAATATGAAGCCAGCATTTTAAATATATCCACAGTTTCAAACCCGGTTTCAAAAATGCTTGTTTCTGTTCTTCCAAGACATTGGATCCAGCTTAAATGGCAAAAAGCTTTACAGACACACCTGGAATCGTCTCCATGTGGCTCACAGTAAAGGACAATTCCTCTAATGTGAGCTGAAGTCTCACAAGACCAAATAAGTCGAATCATGAAAGTTCTTGCAAAGTACATCGTAAGCTTTCTATAAATAACTTTGATGTAAGTAACTGAAAACCTTGTCTAGCTGTCACTAGCATATAGCATTTCCTAAGACAATCTTAACTGGAAGAGAACTTCAGATTCTAAGCTACTCTTTGTAACGTTTAATTTCACAAGGCATTGTGGCATTGGTTTTAAAAATGTCCAAAGACAGGTTCAGCTGACTGTTAGTGAAATTATGTATTCACCAGCCATCACAGGAAACTCTAATAACATTGCAACAATCTGATCCGATAATGGGAAATTAGTGGATCTTATCAACCTTCAAGCCTATTAAGAGGAAACAAAGAGGAGACACATCTATCAATGTATTAAATGCCTTATTGTTTCTAATATTAAATGAACAGAATAGCTCAACCGCACAATTAAGACACTAATAGAATTAGCAGTGCTATATGTGTGTATGTATATGTATATATAAAAAACATGATCTTACCTGTTAAGACATAATTAAAAATGCAAGATCTTCCTTTATATGTCAACAAAGAAAAATGAAAACGAGTAAATGGTGTCTGTGATATGTATTAAACTAAAGAGTGTGTAAATAATCAAAATTAATTGCCTTTTAAAAACATTTTATTTACAAAATAAGCAATGTTTTCAATTCAAAAACTATCTTTTCTGCTAAACTATTGGATAAATGAACATGTGAGCTCAATAAGACAAGATATTTTTTTGTTTTTTATCTGTTATTTAAGTTATTCAGCCATCAGATTGGTGCAAATTGCTATTATGCCTAAACAGTTTTCATGTTTTTCAGGAACCTCTAATCATTTACGTAAAAATACTTCTTTAGAAACATGTATTGAAGACGTTGATGTTGGGGAGGTCTGCGCTGCTGCAACATGTTTAGCATTGAGATGTTATTTTAGTAGCTTTGCTGATAGGCTAGCTTATTTTCCAGAGTCCCCCCTAATGTACCGCAATTTCCGGACTATAGAGCACACCTGATTATAAGCCGCACACAGTACACCTAAAAAAAAACATCTTGTACATACATAAGCCGCACCTGTCTATAAGCCGCATGTGCAAACATACAGATGGTACACAGAAAGAGTTTTCAGAGTTTTAATAATATACCTTAGCTTTTCTTTCCAAACAGTGCCTGTGACGTGGCAGTAACACAGCAACAATACAGTAACACAGCACTAACAGGGCTGGTTAAAAAAAACATACTGGTAAAAGTCACTGAGAGGCGTCTTCATCTTCCTCCTGTGTATTGAAACGTGTTAAGTTACATTAACTTGCGTCTTCCTCGACACATATATTCCCCCTGTCTCACTCTTACCTTTTCTGCTCGAGCGCCCCTGGTGGCCATTAGAAAAAAAATGCATAAATAAGCCGCATCATTGTATAAGCCGCAGGGTTGAAAGTGTGTGACAAAAGTCGCGGCTTATAGTCCGGAAATAATGGTAATATAATCCTGGCGGGCCACCAGTCTTTGCTTGCTCCTCCTCCCACCAGGGTATTTTAAATAGGGCTTTTTATACACCAGTAACAGTGACGAAAAAGACAATGGTTTATAGTTGACGTATTGAAACTGCACTATTCCTGCACCTGCCCGTTGACCTCACATGCTATTATTTTAAATTATGATGTCTGCTCATGCACCTCAAAAGTTTTAGAACTTTTCACATTTTTAATACAAAAACACAGTGAGGCGCTGGTGGGCAGATCTGTCCACCAGGCTTACTGTCGGGCTTAGCAGGTTTTCTGAGGGGAAACCCTGTTTTAGCACAATAAAAGCCTTTTGGGTCGTTTTTTTTTTTCAGCAGAAATGAATCCCCCAGTGGGAATCAATTAATCGGGATTAAAACAAAAAAGTCCCAACATATGGCAAACTTCTGTTATACCTTATTTTGATACAAACTTAAACTGGGTGGTACTCTCTAAGAGCACTGAAAGGCTCAGTCCAGTGAAGCTCTTTGATGCAAATCAGTCAGCGTGGCTTTGAGCCATGGTGGGCCACTTTCTCCTCAGTCACTCTCACTGAGCTGAGGCCTCTCGGAGCAGCAGTCGCCGTGCGGCAAATGACAGAAAGTGTCAGCAAGCCACTAATCCCTGTTTAGGCCTGTAAAAACAAAGACAAAGGCCTCACCCTCCCTCTGGCTGACTCCTGTTAGTCCTCTCAATGCCAGTCCCTCTTGCCCCCCCCACATCTCTACATCCATCCTGTCAGTCACTCAGCCTGGCCACCCCACGGCTGCTTAGCAGCTTTCGCACACAATTGCACACACACATATACACACTTAGGACCATATGGAGAGGCCTGCTCATTGCCATTGTCTCCCAAGTTATCTCCTCTCTCAGCACCTGGCAGGGGAGTGAGGATTAGCATGCCTCCTAACTGCTTGAAGAATGCTCTCTACTCTTTAACTCTCTCCCACCACACTTCCTGTTTTGTTCTCTTCCCATCGTGGTCAAGCACCATGTGTCGGACTGAATGAGGCTTATCCGTGAGGGCCAGGCTTTACATGCAGCGCTGGTTAGCTCAACACTGGCGGGAACGGTGGAGGAGGCTAAGACCAGCGAGCTTTGGCTTAAGCTACTTGACATTCTCACACACACGCATACGCACGCCCACGCACACACAAGGCCGCTGCTCTGCATGCACAGTTACCTCTTGGTTGTCATAGTGTCAAAAACGAGCGTACAAATGTTTGATTTAATTCAGTTTCACAGGAATGAATGTTAAAACGTTAAAATGGAATAAATTCAATAAAACTGAAGAAAAACAGGAAAAGTAAAATTAACAAAAACAAAAAGTGTAGAAAAATAAGTGAAAGAAAACAATTTCTTATTCTTTATTGCATTATTTGTTGGTTGTAGGGGATCTCTTGAAAATCTTGCAAGATTTGAGTAAAGATCATTGTCAAATCTGAATCTGAAATGCAATTGAAATGAAAAATGACATTATTGACTTGAATTTTTGCTTGCACAAGCTTTAAGTATTTAAAAATTGTCATGATTTTTTTTCAAGGTGCTTAAGCTACTGTTTAGTTGTTTAAAATGAAACTTTCTTTTATTTTCCACTTGTTTATGTGATTTTATTTTAGCTATTGTGACAATGGAAGCAGAAAATTAAATGAACAAAAGCTATATTTTGCCAAATTAATATGACCAATATGTGAAAATAAGCAAGACATTCTAAGTTCTTGATGAAGATATCAACTTGTTTTAGGAAAACGTTAACTCATTAAACCAGTGCTTCCCAATTCCAGTCCTCAGGGCCCCCTGCTCTGCATGTTTTAGATGTACCTCTATTCCAGAGCAGCTGATTCAAATGATTGCATAACCATCAAGTGCTGCAGAAGCCTATTAATCAGCCACATATTCAATCCAGGTGTGTGGCAGAAGGGAAACACCTAAAACATGCAGGGCAGGGGGCCTTGAGGACTGGAATTGTGAAACACTGCATTAGACAGTAATAAAGTGAAGCAGAACTTTAAAATAGCAAATCATGAACATGAGTCAGTTCATGTTTTATCTAAGCTAACATAATTAACAACACCTAGGTATGCAAGGTTTATTGTTTTATATAAAATATGCAACAACAACAGAAATTAAGCAGCATGACTAGATGCTTGAATCATTGTTTAGAGTGCCTGGTATTTTGTTGTGTACTTACAGTGCAATAAACTTGCGCAAGTGTAACTTTAGCTGCATTCAGAATTAAAATGGCATTTACCAAGAGCAACGCTAGCCACAGGTTGTTACTGAGTCCAGACCAAGGTCGATATTTAATACACGCACAGATGCTGTTTGTGATTCATTTGCCTTCTGATAAGATGAGCAAACAAACAGTAGGGCCTTTGTGTGGGTGAGGTAAAGCCATCAAGGTCTCCAGATAACCTTGTTTACTCTTCTCTATACATGTATGTCCCGCATTATATAAAACTCTGCCATCCTAACAGCCCGCCGGAGTAAAAAAAAAAAAAGAAAGAAGAAAAATAAACAGGGCTTTGAAGTTACTGTTGTCCTTCAGCAAAAGCTTTTACTCCTTTCTCCTAATCTCCCCACAAATCAGGGCCTTTTATGTCTCTCAGAGCTCTGTCTGAGCTGCGAATTGCACAGAGTCGAGACTGGGATCGATAATTAGTTTAACTGCATTAGGCTAATGTGCAGGAGAGCCATCTAAGCTCACATCGGCCTGCCTGACCAATTCGCAGGCGGGTATGAAGACAGATAACGGAGGAGGGGCTCTGTCGCACCTTACGGCGTAATTACAGGTGATTCCTCAGACAGATGCTGCAACGGCAGTTAATTGATTTGTGAATTAATAATGAGGAGAACAATATTTTTGCTGCCAATGTGATTCCGCCGTCATGCTATCTTGCCAACAACAAGGTGCTCCACATGCTGCGGGGAGGATTTACTGATCACACCGATAGAGATGGGGGGGAAACAAACCCAGGTTGGAACATTGAATATTTCATCTCCTTTCCCAGACTGTGTTACTTGTACAACAGAACTTGGAGCAGTTGATGTTTCATTTATATGAATTTTTACCCAGTGTCAGCTCATGCACAATAAGCTGACCAGTATTGGAGATTTTATTTTATCTCTTACTTAGTGGTCATGAATTTAGCCAAGTTCAATTCCGACTATAACTAATAATAAAAAAAGTCTTTGAACTTTTCTAGTGAATTCTACTAAAGTCTCCAAAGTCTCCACAGTGGGGATCTTGTTAGCCAAGGTGGGGAAAGTGGATCGACAGGTGGGTTGGTGTGGCTTCCACATTGATGAGACCACTGTACCGATTTCTTGTGGTGAAGAGAGAGCTGAGCCCAAAAGACAGAACTCCAGTCGATCCGCTTTCCTACCCTCGTCGATGGCTATGAGCTCTGGGTACTGACCAAAATAATGAGACGGTGAATCCAAGTGGTGGCCGAGATCTCTCTTAAGGCTCCTCCATATTTCATGCAAAGTGCAGAATTCGCCTCTCGTTGACATAGAAATCAGCTAACAGAAAAAGTTGTGAACGATAATGTTAATTTTATGCACTGTTTTAGAATTGTAGTCTGCCTGTAATTTTAGCAATGGCCACGGAGGAAGTGAACGAAGCTGTTCAGTCTGTGCTGGACACGCTTCCAAATATTGAATTAATATTAGCAGCCACCTGTAAATGCGTGACTCTTCTCTCTGTACAATGGAAGATGGGTGTTAACATCCCAGGCAATTACTGTACCGGTAAGCGTCACAGGCAAATGTTAGTGATTGGGTAACATTTAAAACTTCAACACAGTTCACGCTTCCAGGAAGAAATCGTTTCTCAATAGCTGAGAGCCCAGATCCTCTGCACAAGTTGAAGCATAGAACCAGAGGTTGGTTTTCACCAGGGTAGTCCACTTCCACTGTCCGGTTTTTGTACCTGTAGTAGACATGCACCGTCACTGTCCATGGCTAGAGGCGGGATGAGAGTACCCCAGTTGGTCTGCACAGTGAATGAAAGGTGTATGTGAATATCTTGAAGCCATGTGACCACACGGTAACTGTTCAAATGAAGGATGTTGGAGTCTTTAGAGGTAAGTTTGGTGATCTGAGAGGGACTCAGAGTAGAACCCCTGCACCTCCACATCATCAAGAGGAGCTAGTTGAGGTGACTCAGGCATCTGGTGAGGATGCCTCCTGGACACATTTCTGGTGAGGTGTTTCAGGCATGTCCCATCAGCAGGAGACCCGTAGGAAGATCCACAACACGCTGGAGGGACTATGTTTCTTGGCTGCCCTTGGAACAGCTTGGAATGATCCCAGAGGAACGGGTAATCCCAAGCAAGAGGAAAGTCTGGGCCTGTCTACTTAGGCTGCTGCCTCCGCGACCCGACCCTGGATTAAGTCGAAGTTAATGGATGACTGGATGCATTTTTTTTCCAAGAAGACCATTTCAAAACAGACACCAGCTGTGTCCAAGTCAATATTAAGAGGAAAAAGTTCTGATTGACTGTTTGTGTTATCTTTAAATCAAACTCTTTATGCAACTATAAAGAATACAAGGTTCAATGCCAAATTGAACCTTGTAGGATAGAAAACAGTCAATGTTATGCAACTTTGTAAAAAGCACTGAGTTGAAATTGTAAGGCTTCTTTGGCACATTTTACTTGTAATTTGTACTTTTAATGTGCCTAACCTGGTTAGCATTACACAGATTGAAGAGTAAGTAAACATTTACCTTTAAAGTTAGATTTGAAGATAACTTAGTCGGCATGTATATAGAGAAAATGACTTTGCATGATTGTTTTCTTGGCTCTAATTTCATTTTTAAACATTGATACTGGAAATATATTAGCCTTGGCGTGACTGCACTGAAGTACCCTGCTTTTAGTTTCTGATCAGACATGATTCCAATCCACCAGCTGTTTTCTCCCTGCATCTAATGTTGCCTAGGTGATTTTTTTTTTTAACAGCTGAAAAGCAACAGGTTTTCTCTCTCACACAATTAAACACTGTCAGCATCAAGCAGAAGGGACGGAGGAAAAAAAAAAAGAAGACTACTCTAAGGCCGCTTGTCAAACGCTCTTCTATTCCCCCAAAACTCCTTAGGGCACGTGAACAGGAAACAGAAGAAATGTAGCAAAGAAAGAAATGGATAATAAAAAAAGAGAAGGAGCTGTATGAGTGAATTCACATGAGAGAGCACTGGGGCAATGGCCTGCAGGTAAACAGGGTTAAACCAGACTGGTTGTTAAAGGTTGTAGTGTTGTTATGACCAGGTAGTGGGGCGGAGGGGTACAAGAATGTTAGGGGGTCATGAGGGACCGAAAATAATGAAGAGGAAAGCCTCATTCACTTCCTTGGTTTAGCCTTTGGCCTATAATGAGGGCTCTTGACACTGGGGAGCACACTGATACAACACATTTGGCAGCCCAGCAAATTGACCTGGGTGCCTGATGGGTGATTGACAGCTATTCCTAAGGGCGCCTAAGCTGCCCTGCATGTGTGTGTGGGTGTGCGAGAGTGTGTTCTTTAAAGTGGAAAGTGAGTCAGACAAAGGAAGAAAAGGGAAAGTGAGATGGAGTGAGAGGGCAGAGAGGATGAGGTGACAAGGGGCTGTCGATGATGAAGAGAGGGAGTGGGGGGGGGGGAGCACTAGAGCAGCGCTGAAAAGGTAATTGTGGGTAATTTAATGCTAAACTAAATTAGAACTGCGAGTTCAAACGTCAAAATGGTCTGCGGAGTGAAAGTGTTTACCAGATGGGGGTCGGGGGGGATTTAATATTGGTGTGGACACTCATGCATGTGCGTGTGGTCATGTGTGCATACCAGTGTTGCTGCTTATGCGCTTCAGGATTTCTATGTATCACCAACTAGCTACTCACTACTGCTGGCTGATTCATAACTGTCCTTTACACTCGGAGCAAAAAAGCGCCTCGCAAACATATTTGTACCTTTTGAAATTTGTCACATTGCAACCACATTGCATTTGTGCTCAGCCCCTTTAGTCTGACACCCTGAAGTAGAATCCAGTGCAACTGATCAACTTTAGATTTGACCTAAATAACAACAGAGTCCATCTATGTGTGTGAACTCTTTGATATTAATAAAATAATCAATGCAAAAGGGTCTTTCTTTAGCGTCACTAAATAAAAGACCTATATCTAAACTTCCTTTCTTATCTAAAATCCTTGATAAAATATGGGCTAATAAAGTATGTGACCATCTAAACAGTAATGACATGTCTAAAGAGTCTCAGTAGGTTTCAGAGTTCCTCTTAGCACTTAAACAGAACTTGCAAAAGTTATAAATGATATTCTCTTGGTTCCTGACAATGGATTTGTGTAGGTTCTAGTTTTGCTAGATCTCAGTGCTGCTTTTGACCAAAATATTATGTTAGAACTGCTTGAACACTTAAGTACAAAAAACAGAAGTAGGCTGGGTTATGTCCTTTCTGTCAGATTCCAGTTTCATGTGGACAATAAATCTTCTTCACACTCAATAGTTACTTATGGAGTACCACAAAATAGTAAAAGTGACAATAAGAATTATTTATTACATTTTTTTCAGGTAACTACATGGCTTTGACCGTGTGTCACAGCAATTATAGTCCCACAAACAGAAATACTGCTCTTGGAAAAACATTTGAAAGTCAATTCTTTACACTTCTTCAACATAAAGAAGTGTAATTTTTATCACTAAACTGCAGATGATAACAGTATTTTCACATTTATTGGTACTTATTGATGGTCTCACTGAACAGTAGAGAAAACAGTGAAACTATCAATCCTGACAATAAGGACAGTTTTACGGTATTTTAAACATCCTTAATAGAAATTTATCGTGACAATAATAAATCAAAGCTTTATCACAACACATGATAAATGATGCGATAAATGCCAACCCCTACTGTTAGCTATTTTCATCAAACAGGAATTGGCAGAAGTTTTCATTTTGAGGTAACTGTAAGTAATAAGGACTGGTATACGGATGTGCTCAAGTGGTTTTTCAAATTCCAGTTCTTAATAAAAAGAACACAAAAACAACAATGCTAAAGTCAATGTTATGCTCAAGCTGGTGTGGAACAGCAAAAAAATGCAACGGCAAGAAAGATGTCTGTCACGATATTTGCAAATCTGTCACGATATTTACATGCATTCCATAGCTAAAATGATACTACCGGTCACAACCAAAGCACATCAAGACGCCTAAACTAACACCGGACGTTTAAGTCTTCTTTTCCCTCCAAATTGAGTTTCTTGCCAGGAATTCATCATAAATCCCACTCGCAGCCTGTAGCTTCCCGGTATCTCAATAGAGTGTTGGGTTCAGACTTCAGACAAGTGAGCAGAGATAGGGGAAGGATATTATTTATGCCTCCTTTAAACCGGATGACATAAATAACTCTAGTGAATATGGAAACCGTGACTGTCGGTTGATTTATTTCACAAGCCTGAAAGATGCAGTCATCGCCGCTATAAAACACACTCCCAAACCTGAAAGGAGAACTCTCTGGCGTGTACAGTTTATATACGCATAGAACACTCAAGTTTCTTTAAACACGTATTTTTAAAAACGTGTCTAAGTGTTGTCATGCGATACTGTAAAAACAAATGTGTCCAAATCGTTTTGCGTTGACTTAAACGTTAATTAATGTGCGACAAGGCCTGATAACTTTGTCCCAGTTTGCCATTTTTATGGAAACAAAAAAGGTGATCAAACCAAAATTGATGAGATGAAAATGAAATAAATAACAGCGGGGATCTTTCTGGAGCAAATCAGCAGAAAATAAAATATAATCTTCTTAGTCAAGTTGGCAGACAGTCCGAACTTCAAAAGAAAAAACACTAAACAGCAGTTAATTTGTATTTAAATATGCTTTTTATTGGTCTCAGATGTTACTGCGCGAACAGTTTGAAGGAAGAATCGGCTACCTGGAGAATGCAGAGCTGACACATGAAAGCTCCTCTGCTGTGTTTCCACCCTGTCAGCACGCCGCAGGCACACAGCCACCTAATTAACATCTATCTCCTGGAAATAAGCCAGCGTGTTTATTATTATTATTATTCTGAGGTATAGATAGAGAAAAAGAAGCAAGAAAACAACATGAACTAAAAACGGAGAACAAACTGTTCCTTCCAGAAGCATCAAGCGTCCTCAGAAGTTGCCGTTTTGGCAACTACTTTCAGGGACGCGAGCAAAGGCGAAACAAGATGTAAGTGGTAAATGACGCAGCTCTGCTTTATATGGATGATAATCACGTCACGGTGGGGAGCCGAGCAGGTGAATTATCCTCTCTGCGGACTCTGATGCCGCCATATTTTTCCTAAAGTCTCCCAGAGGAACAGCCCCCCACCATCCCACCATCCTTCTCCCCACAGGTGGCTGAGCCTGCTGGATATGTGAAGACTTACAGTCAGGGTTGCAGGCTGCTGCGTCCCATATCTCTAATGGTTGTTTTAAAAGACAGACCGATGGGAGCGATTAGCGGTGGATCGAGACGGTGTTTGAACCGCGTCTCAGTCTCCGGAGACGGGTGAGAGGGAGAGAGAGGCTGAGTTATGGAGCGCGGTGACGACTGGGAACCCATCGCATCGCTCTGCTGTGCTCCATGAATGATGGGATGGAGGGTGCAGCTGGGGCCTCGACCTGAAGGAGTGAGGCTGGAGAGAGGGTTGGAGGGGTGAGGAGGTTTGCGGGAGGCGCTCTTCAGTCCAACTGCTCTCGTTCTCTGGGAGGTGCAGGTCCACTTTGTGTCACTGTATTTTATTGGCTCAGGTTAATCTTTGTCTCTCTGCTGCTCTGCTTCTCCCTGCAGCTGTCGTCTTGCTTTCTTTTGTTACCTGACCATTTTCGATTATGTTTTGAATAACTATCTGATCTTTTTTTTTTTACTGCTATTTGTTAAAAATATGCCCTAATCTGATATTTTCTGGATGTCTTCTGACAAGCAGAATGGATGTATTTTGTTCGGGTGTGTTTTTTTGTTTTCAGAAAATCATGGACACTGATGCAAACAAAACCACTTGTTTTGTTGTTTGGTTACACGTAGAACACTCAAGTTTCTTTAAACATGTATTTTTAAAAAAGGCGAAAGTGTTGCCTAAGTGTTGTCATTCGATTTCATGTAACATTGTCTTTTGTATTTGGTAAAAGACCATGAGCCATTTCTCCTGTTAATGCTAGACTCTCAAGTTTGTTTTGGTTGTACTCACCCAGAATGCCCTGCGCTATAATTCATCTCCTGCAGTGAACACTTTCTACAAGGTAAGAAGTTTACAGTTCATATTTAGCTTAGTAAGATGCAATGAAAGGTACACGTTTAATCATCAGTAACCATTGAGAAAATGCCCCGTTATTATGTAGCCGAGCATGTACTAAAAAAAACTGTCAAGCATGTAGACTTTTGTACACTCTTAGGTCTGCTCTACTGTAAGTGGAAACAGTGATATAAATCATCTGATGAACATTCAAGCAAAGTCTGCAATTTCATCAAATCAACAACCCTAACCGACCCATACCCTTGGGCTATGGGTCAGTTTCTAAGATACTCTTCGTAATACAGCTGTTTATTATCCCAACTAGGTGTGCTGCTTCCAAACAACTTAGAAAAACAATTGTAGTCACTCTGTTCAATATTGCTCGCTTCCGAAATCCATCCTGGTGCTTCAACATAAGAAGGTGACAAGAGTTGCAAAGGGTCAATATTGGGACTGACCTACAGAAACTATGGATGATTACAAAGTCATGTTCATGCAAGTATTGGACTGAGACTCTGTATCTGATGCGTATTCTTTAACCTTTTAACTGTCATGGTGACACTGGTGTCCTCATTGACCCTTTGTCTTATATAGAAGTATTTTGAGGATGACAATTGATGGTCAATATAGTGCTTTTCCAATCATTTTGACCACTCAAATGCTTTACACTCAAAGAGTCACAATTACTCATTCGTACTCACAAATGTGCACCCACTTATACACCGATACGCAGATCTGTAGGCAACTCAGAGTTAAGTGCCTTGCCCAGGGGCACACTGACGTGTGACAGGAGGAACCTGAAATCAAACCTATAACCTTCCGATCTACTCTACCCTCAGAGCCACAGTTGAACTAATGCTTTGGATTGGAATCAGGGTGAAATAATCCTCATCTCTTCATTTCTGTAGCATTGTTTCTCTCATCCTCAGTCGTTCTCTCGGTACTTTGAACCCTTCTTGCTTACTGTGCAGAGCAGAGATGGCAACACGGCATGAGATCTCCATCGCAAGGTTAAACGTTACAGATGGTGGACTTCAACACTGACTCCACTAAGCCCAATGCCCCCGTGATGACATCTGTCAGCTACACAGTAAATTCTGCAGAGTTAAATCAACATTATGCCGAGTCTATTTGGTCCTTATCAGAATTGGTGTTAATTTAACTCTTTTTAGAGATATTTCAACAATAGTTTGAGTAGTTATAACTTTTTCAAGTGTTAAAACTACTCAGTTTCTTGTTGAAATATCTCTGCAAAGAGTTAAATTAACACCAATTCTGATAAGAACCAAATAGACTCAGCATAGTGTTGATTTAACTCTGCAGAATTTACTGTGTATGCTGTAGTGATGATGTATAAAGAGTATTGTCCGAGACATCCAAACACAATAAATGACAAGAATGGAAGACACTTTGTCAGGTTGTATTACTGACCTCTGGTGACCAGACCTAATAAAACAAGACAATAAAACAACTAATCAAACGAGCTTCATCTTGCTATAATGAACACAAAGAAAGTGTCTTCAATCTATGTTCACATACCTTCCAGTGTGTAGGCGTGTGTGTATGTGTGTTTCCACAGTAGGGCAACTCACAAGATCTCCTTTTCCTTTTTCCCTTTCATCCTACTCCTTTCTTTTTCCCTCCATCATATTTCTTCTTTTAACTAAGCTGATTAAAAGGCAACACCCCAACACCCAACTCACACACCACCTAACCCCGAGCCTTTCAGCTGCGAGGGGTGGAGAGGAGTCCTAACTGCGTTCTGCATGAATATTAAGTATGGGATTTGTGTTGCAGGTTTGAAATTGGAAATCACAAGTTTGACTAATCAGCTTTAGAGGTTCAACATTCGGCATGTGCATTTCTACGTATGTGTGTGTGTGGGGGTGCGTGCGTGTGTGTTAGTGCATCTCTTCCTGTGTCTCCAGTGGCAACAGCGTGTCCCTGCACACATACACCGTGCCCTGCTGCCACCACCACTGATCCCGCTGTGAGTCAGAGAGCTTATTCACTGCCTCAGCAGGGCCAAATGTCCCCCCCACACCTTCTCCCCCCCATACACACTCGCACTAATGCTCCTCTCCACCCTCTCTTCACTGTATTCACTCTCTCCCACCTCCCATTTTAAAAAAAGAGACCCAGAAATAGCCCAAGAGGCTATTAGGAAAAATACAGCCAAAGGAGGAGGAAGCTGTGGGGGTTTACAGTCCAAAGCCATTCAAGAGTACACTCCAGCGTCTCCCTCTCCCTCGCTCCCCCATGCCTCTCTTTGTTCCGATGAATCAGAGCTTCGGCGAACACGCTCCATTCTCTCTCTCTGGATAGCTGGATAGCTTGTTCTCCATCCCGGGCATCAGTGGAAAATGAGGGGGAAGAAAGAGTGATAATGAGAGGTAAAAGAGGTGGTGTGGGGTGGGGGAAGAAGAAATAGGGGTGAGGAATAAGAGAGCGCAACAGGAGCGAGGGGAGAAAGAGATTAAGAATAAGATGTGAGGATGAGAGAAGGGAACATTAATGAAGCAGAGCCGATCCCATAATGGAGAGCGGATGAAATGAAGGGGAAGGAAACAACATGAAAAACCATTTCACATCTCCATGTTGCAGCTAATGTTTCGCGTTCCCTTTTTGTCCTTCGCCACTTCCCCCCACCCCCCAACACCATCTCATGACCACATTTATAAAGTCTTCGCCTTGTTCCAGACAAGAGATGTTATTTTTAAAAGATAAAAGAGCTTCACTTTTAAATCACTTAGAAAGCCGTCTCTTGATCGGATGATGTTGGAACTGCTGCTGTCATTTTACAGTGTTTAAGCTCTTCCTCAAAGCCCAAGTAACTTTTTGACGGCTGGAAAATTACAGATAATGCTCAGAAGTATTGATGATAATTGCAATGATGTAAAAAAAAAAATGTTTTCTCCCGTTTTGTAAATGTCATGAGGCACTCAAGAAGAGACGTGATTTATGGAAAAGTTTGTTTTTTTTTCTTTTCGTAAAGCCCAGAAACTCTTTAATAAATCAGGCAGCACTTAAACTACAGTAGTTAAATTGTCTCAAGACTAACCTGGTGATTCCTTTTGACGAACAAAATAAAAAAAGTACTCCTTGTAGTTTTGGAAAAAAAATTTTTTCCATTGTTTTCAATAAAGATTGGAGGCCAAATGTTGCCCCGTTTTTCTGATTTCTGCCAATCTTTTGTTAAACACAAGAAAAACTAAACTGATTACATTTGTGATCTCACAATTGTAGAACATTTAGCAGACATGTTCTGCTAGTTCTGAGAAGTCAAAACAAGTCATAGGTTCCTGCTGCAACGGAGGAAACAATAAAAGGGACAACAGCAAGATAAGTCGAGAGAGGTGTAAGACACACCGAGATCGGATACCAGAGGATTTGCAGGCCAATCACTGCAGAGGGTTTATAGCATGCAGGGCATTAGAGCGGCAGGTAAGCAGAAAGCCATCAAGCTGGTCACTGAGGGAGCAGAAGTCCGGTCGAGATGGACGTGGATCAAAAGAGTAGAACCTGAGGAAGGGCAGTGATACCTGGAGCAACAAGCTGGGGCCCCATCGACCCCCGCTGGGGTCACTTGGACAAGAGTGTCTGGAAGTTTGAGAGACCTGAAACACCTAATGACACCCCCCAAAAAAATGACTGATGAAGAGTCAGACATCATAGTTGTAAAAGTATGACGTGCATGACTCAAGTTTTCAGATCTAAGCACACATTTTGAGCTGTTTGAATCGTTTTCTAACCATGCTAAGGAGAAACATATAAAACATCCAAATCCAGCTTAAAGAGCTTTGATAAACCTGGTTTTCCTAAAAATACTAAAATCCTAACACCCTTAAAAGCACATTTAAACATACTGCAAGTAAAATTTTCACAAATATATTTTTTTCCCCTCAATCTTTTAACCTATTTTCAACCTTTTAGATGGAATGCAACATTGTCTTTTTTCTATGCCTTTTCAATGACTAAAGAGTGTGTCTTGGCAGGTAGAAAGCTTTTAAAAACCTCACAGTGACAAACATAAGCAGCTATTATGGAAGACAATTTTTACCGTGGTCAGTAGTCTAGGGGAAAGTAGTAGTAAAACAACAACTTCTTTGTTTTTAAACAATTATTTATGGTCTGAAACTCAGCGTAGTTTCACCTTCCTGTGAACACGAGAACCCAAAATGCCCCGATTTTGTGACATTTTCCTTTAGAAGATCACAGTGATTCTGAAGATTTAACTATACTGTATTCATTCAATTATTTTTATCTGCAGCAGACACTGTGTGATAGCTCTGTTATCAGTCCGAGCACTATCAAACACTCTTATAGAACGTATGATCAGTCATCTATGAAACCAGTACGGCATGGTATTAAATCCTAGTTACACACCAAGCAAATTTAACAGGATATTTTCAAATTATGTGAGGACCAAAGTAGCACAGGTGGTTGAACTGAGCCACCAAGAAAGGCAGGAGATGTTATGTGTGGTGTTCCATTTCAACCAAGAGGGTCTGTGTTTCTGTTGACCATAAATTTGGGGAATATTGACAAAGTTTTGTGAACACTTGTAATGGAAATGCAGCTAATGGTGCTTTCGGAGGTTCAATGGGACAGAATGTGGCTCAAGTGGTTATCTTTTCAAAATATAAGCTGGTTAAAAGAGAACTTATCTTTGGTGTCGTACAACAAATGTTTGATGTGATTCGTGGCCTGAATGAAACGATGTACACCAAAGTACAGACCATGAGCTACAAACCAACCCAATAGGAAAATCTGTAAAAATGGTCCCATTTGAAACATTAAGCACGTAAATTCTTTGATTTGAGTATGCCCAAGCCTAAGGGTGACAGAGAGAAAATAGCTGGGCCTGAAACGTACAGATTAACATAGCATTTTACTTCAAATCAGTAAACCAATTCAATAAGCCTGACCTTGTTAAAGTGCTTTTAGTTGTAAACTACTCCAGTTATTTCTCCTGGCACATAAAACAGAAAAGCCCCACCGATCAGAGAGGATACAGTGGAAACCGAGAGATACTAATGTCATTCCCTTAAATAATCTTGCTTTTCTTTGAAAACAAGCCAGGTTTAGAGAACTTTGGCCCTGCTGTGATCCATGATGACATCATGAGGCCATTACAGTGGACCAACAAGGCCACGTGCTACCATTACCCTGTCACAAGGGACTAAGAGCGTTTTTACAAGCATGCTGATGCCATTAGAAATGTCTGGTGGCTTCCACTGGATTTTATTAGGTACCGAAGTCTGGTTCAGGTGACCTAACAAAGCACTTGGATCATTTTTCAGCAGGGGTCCCTAAAGTTGAGTCTGGATATTAGCAGACGCTGTACTGGTTTCAGACATATACAAGGAAGCCTTTAGAATAAGCCCATTATGATGTAGCTTTACTCTGACAGAGAAAACATCTGAGAAAATAATCCCTAAAAGTCTAAAGTGTAACTAGGCAACACAATATTAGCAAGAAAGTCTGATTTATATTTGGTGTCATAGACCAGGAAATGCAAAAATAGGGAAAACTTTTAAAAAAGACAAGTAGTCGGGCCTTTTTTTTATTATTGAAAGGCTCTTTAAGAGTCAAACTCTGAATACGGTTTAAGACAGATGAAATATGCCTGTCACTGGTCTTGAGGATTTGCTACGTAGTCACCTATTCAGTTCCCTGTAATTACAAAGGCTTTTGCCGAGATCCAATTTGCCTCCAGAAGCTTGTTCGAGGCAGGAGGATTGGAACGACAACGGCTCAGTCTGACAAAGAAATATGGATACCGCTCTTAAAATAGAGAGAACTAATGGAGTTCTGCATCGAGTGTGTGGGGTGTGATGGCTTAGATGGGGTAAGGTAAATTTAATTACATGCCCTGTACACACTGCTGGCTTTCACTTAGCATGAACGGACTGCTTGAAACAACTGAACCTGAGTGACCACTTAGAAAATGGTGTTAGAGCATATTCAGTCATCTGATGAAGAGGAAAGACTCCTTTCAATGTACTTATAGTGGCATCTTTGCTATTAAGGTACTACTACACCTACACACTACTGATGATTGGGATTGAATTACTTTCAAAGAGAATGAACTTCTTCATTAGACAGTTGCCACTTTTCACTAGGCAATGGCATTGAAGGAGATTGTCACAGTATGATAACCTTGAGTATCATACTGCGGTCTTGTAGAGTTTTCAGCTTCTTCCAGCACCGCTGGAACCAATTGTGGCTTAGCTGATTGATTGTGAAACTTTGCATTGTTGTTGAAAACAGGTTGATGATATTAGGGAATCAGTTTAAATAAATAATGTAGTATAAGTTGTTTTTCTATGCTACCCAATCCCACTTCATGAATTATGAGGCAGTCACTCATGAACATGACAACATTTAAACATAACATAGCAAGTAAAAATTTCACAAATCAAATATACTTTTTTCCTAAATCTTAACCTATTTTCAACCTTTTAGATGGAATGCAACATTGTCTTTTTTCTATGCCTTTTCAATGATTTAAGAGTGTTTCTTGGCAGGTAGAAAGCTTTTAAAAACCTAACAGTGACAAACATAAACAGCTATTATGGAAGACATTTTTTACAGTCGGTAAAACAACAATTTCTTTGCTTTTAAACAATTATTTATGGTCTGAAACTCAGCATAGTTTCACCTTCCTGTGAACACGAGAACCCAAAATGCCCTGATTTTGCGATCTTCTTTTAGAAGATCACAGTGATTCTGGAGATTTAACCATACTTATTTAACAGCAGAATGACTGCTGTTAAATCAGCAGTCATTCATGAATATGAATGCCTGCCTCATGAACAGGACTGACTGCTTTAAATTTTCATAGGCCACGATGACGGGTATGTAATGCTTTTTGCGTTTTTCGCATTATTAAGAGATTTACCCATAATAATGTCCCAATGTGAACAAGCTATAAACGTAGGAATCGGGAAAACTAGCACTTCCTAAAACTTGGTTCATGTCAAACTAGTCATTTCAGCAACCACGCCCCTCTGCACTACGTCCATGAACAACCAGTTTTCCGCACCATTTGTGTCTGAAATTTTGCAACTGTATGCACCGTTCCGTGTGGAAAAACATGACGGAAAGTTGGAGCTCCTCCTGCTGGAGGTTCGGAAACATGGACATGTTAAGGAAGACTACAATTCTACCTCCACGCTCATGGGTGTGGCTGTGCTGCTACTGTTTTTTTTTTCTTTCTAAACGTTGTGCATTGTATGCTTGCCCTAGGGAGCCTACACTGCCCCCTAGAGCAGAGTATTTCAACAGCTGGATGAGTCGCACTGAGTATAAATATGCTGAAAAAGTCTGATAACTTGCGGAATATAAATGCATTAAAATTGAACCAAGGTTAACAGCAGCACTATGTTTTGCTTTCCTGTAATCAGAGGCATCATGGCCTCTTTTGACTGACTATAAACATCAGATCCCTTTCCTCACAGGCTGATGTCACCAGAATCTGTGCATTCATGCCTGACCCAAAAGATCAATAAAATCCAGAGAGGATGGTGATATGATGATGTGCTGCAATGCTTTTCTACTTGGTGAAATGACTCACAGATTCAACCCAAACCTTAAAGTCAGAAGTCACTGACCTACCAGCTCTGTGTCTCAGCCATGCCACATCTACGGCTATAAAATCCTGTTTGACAGCACTGAATAGCAGTGTTGAAAGCAGTGATTCTATATTTGTGGAGAAGAGCTGCTGTTAGTTTGTGAAATTAGGTTATCTGTCATGTGAAAAGCAGACTTTCTTACGCAACGGCTTCATACCAACATGACAGGCACGCAGCAGCATGCGTGCGTAGGTTTGTGTATGTGTGTGTGTGCATGTTATTTAATCAAAATGGATTTCTCTGTGATTGAATTCCGCTGAAGTATATCCCACATTTGCCAACAGCATGTTCTCTGTGTGTGCACCCCAATTAGTTGCTGTGACATTTTCAAAACAAATCATCACATCGGGTTTAAATCTGGAGAGGAAAACCTTGCGAGTTCCACCGAGCGCTTGTCTGTTGCTGTAAGTTTGCGTTGTAGACGCGGTGTGGCGTGGGGTGGTTAAGGTGTCGGGCATCAGACGCCTTCAGGAGAGTTGAGAGGGGATTAACTGGCTGTTTTGCTGTTACTGATTGCTGGGAGTGGAAGGGCCTCCAGTGCTGATCAACAAATGGGGCCTTAACAGCCCTCCGGCCATGTTCGTACTCCTTCCACCTCATATTTGGCTTGTCGGGGTACATCAGCATTAAATAACACTCCCTCTTTTTTCTTTGATCTTGTTCTAGTTCATTAGGTGCTGCCTGCATGTCCTTGAAGCCTGGAAGGGCGTTGCTAAAATATAGTACACGGATTCTTAATCAGATCCACTTTGTGTGGAGTTGAAGCCAAAATGTTTCGATATCCCTCTCATGTTCTCTATCCCATGTTTTCTTTTTCTTCTTTATTTTGCTTTCAGGCTGTTTGCCTTCCTAAATGAACGTAATGATACAAACGGAGGATAAATTGCCTTCTGCGCACTTCATCTCATCACATCTATCCCAAGGGTCCTTTCCGACGAGAGGAGGGGTTCAAACACAAGCACACACACCAGAAAAATAATTCACTTGCTTTGCCTTTTAGATATGCATTGCTTTCAGTGTGGAGCTGCTGTGATGAGTTTGATATGTGTTTGATGTCTTGGACCTTCAGCAAATATGGAAAAAAAGGGGAAATATCAGAGTATGCATGTAGTTGTACAACTACATGTACACCATCTTTTCTTACAAGGTGAAAGAGAGATCATTAACTCTTCTTCACAATATGCAAAATCAAACTCTCTGAC
Source organism: Brachyrhaphis roseni (assembly GCA_903066815.1). NCBI lineage: Eukaryota > Metazoa > Chordata > Actinopteri > Cyprinodontiformes > Poeciliidae > Brachyrhaphis > Brachyrhaphis roseni. The sequence goes on from CAEFZY010051448.1 coordinate 25,155, forward strand.
AGGGAAGTACCAGCGCTCTTCCTGGTGTAACAATGCCCATTTGCTTAACATCCATTTTTAAGGGAAACCTTAACTTTTTTGTGGCATTAACTTTAAAACTGCAAGAATTTACATGATGTATTCATGCTGATGAATTTGCATTGTCCTCTATATGAAAAATAAATAAATCTAAGTCCAGGTTAAAATCTTTGAGATGCAAGGCTAACCCTAGCTAAAATCTCAAGTCTTCTCCAAAATTAAGACAAGTGACTGAAATTATCAGTCCACACACCTTGTGTGTGCCATCTAGTTTGTCCAAAACTAAAAACTTCGTAGGTTCTGAGCTCCAGTTGTAACTCTAATACTTGAGCATTAAACGTCTATCTTTTGCTACTAATTGCTGATAGCAACTCTTGAAATTAAGAATGTATAATATTTATCCCATTTGGATTCAAATAGAATAAAACAATTTCTGGACAAAGCAAAACACCAATGAAGATGTAAATCACTATTGGTAACCACTTATGTATGTGTTTCATTAGAGCAAATTGTTCCTTGATGTTAGAAATATCAGTGTGACTCCCTTGAGGGACGGCAAGTAAAGGTTATTAGAGACTTGGGAGCTGTTATTAAAGCCTTAATGCAGATGCAAGGCTTGTAGAAGATTCATTTGTATACCGATGAATTATTGAGAGGCAAGGATTTAATCAAAGCTACAGATGTTGCAGACAAAAGTGTTGTTAAGCTCTCTTTGATTGCCTCTCAATTAAAAGAGACTATAAAAATCAAACTGATTGTTGATTGCAGAGTTAATTACAGACACGAAATAAGAGAGTAAACAATAAAAAAGTGATTACTCTAGATTGGTTCCGTGATTATCTGACCCGAGGTAGAGATGCTATTGTTATAATTTATGACTTTAATGCTGTCATAAAATTGTCCTTTCAGACAATAGAGCACATAACAGAACCAAAGGAATATATGTCTCCATTGGAGTAAAATCTGAGTTAGATTTTCTCTTGTCCAAAATTTGTATGATAAAATGCAAGATAAATGTATCATAAAACAAGCAAAAAGACATTTAAAGAGAAAGGCATAGCAGTTGTGTGAACCAACAAACACTTGACTGTCCACCTAAACTGACAGACCATCGATCTCAGTATAGCTTGTGGTTGTAATGTGACAACATATCAAAATGTTGAAAGGGGGTGACTACGTCTTCAAGGAATTATAGAGAACTACCTCTCATCTGGGGTATGCAACTGTGCCTCACCAGATTGATGATTCCCAGGACAACGTTCTTAAACCTGTAGCCATGAAGGTTGCTAACTGTTTCACTGTACCAATAAACTTTACTTAGAAGTAAATAGCTTTCATCAAATGCTAATGATAGTCCAATTCAAGAGAATGCAAAAAGGACGATTGTTGCCTAAACTTTGAGGCTAACACAAGGAAGCAAAGAGGAAAAGAAAGCTCATCACTGTTTGTTCCTTTTAGGAGAAGATCTTCAGGGTTTTTATTTCTGCCTCCTCAACAGACATTTCAAAACTGCTGAGTTGCCTGGGACTTTGGAGACTTTGAAAAGCTGAGATCCATAAGCGTCATATCTTTTCTCTCACCCTTTCCTTTGCATCTCTCTGACTCTTTCTTGCCCGCATGCTAAGGTGTGTTGGAAACTCTGCTGGGTAATGGGAGCAGCAGTCAATCAAACTCGAGTTTCAAAAGGTGATGCTTTGTTTCACGCTTGCTTCCCCCAAATCCCATTGAGCCTTGCAACCTGTCACGATGTCGTTCTAAAAGGCACCACCGACTCCAGTCACCCAAGCCGCACAGTCCCCGGGCAGATGGAGGGGTTGACCTGTCAGATGCCTGTCGAGAAATGAGGTCATTCCATTTTTAGAGGTCTGTCTCTTTTTTTTATATAAGGTGAAATAAGCCAATCTAAAAAGAAAATGTGCTCAGACGTACAGGCCAGGCTCGATTTCATGTAAACTTCATGATAAACAGAGCAGAATCAATGCTTCAGACATTGAGGTGAAATGCAATATTTACCTTTTGGTTTTATATAAGGTTTTGACAACACTGAGCACAAACAAATCCTCGGTTTCCACCGGTGCCCCTCAGTTTTACTGATTCTGACAGCACTGTCAAAACACAACCAGAACTGCCAGTTCTAATAACACAGCAATAAATTGTCAAATGAGCTCTTGTTGTAGCATGATCCCAGAGAGGAACTGTAAAACTCGATATGGCAGAGTGGGCAGTATCTCTGAACGCCCACACCAAGCAGGGGTCCTCGTATCTCCCGGTGGTTTATTGGCTCAGGTCTGACTCACTCTGGCTTTACAGTCACAGTGACCTTCCCATTAGGGCTCCATTACCAAAGGTCTATCAGAGGGGAGGTGCATACGGAGGTTATTTATCCAGCTGCAGCCTCTCTGTCTGTGAAATTTAGTGGGTAAACAACAGAGAAGCCTACCAAGCATCGCAGAGTCATAGCTGACTGCTTTTATTAAGGCATTGAGTGAATACATATGTATGTACAAACACCTGTGGGATAAATGAGTTGAAGATTCCAAACAAAAGTGTTAGGGCACTTGCAGAAATGTGAAATTTACCTTATCTAACAAATTGCCAACTACTTGATAGTGTCAGACTTGTGACTAAAAATCTGAAACGCCGTGGTGCTAATTAGCTTACCATGGCACTTGAACTGTTTTAACCTTGAAAATATACACCAATCAAGCATTAATGGAGGGAACTGCCTTCCGCTTTCATAATGCTTATAACTACAGAGACTGAACACACCACCGGGTCTGCAGTATTGCTGAAATGCTCTGGCCAGGCTTTCAAGCAAATAAAAATCTGACAACAGTCAAACTCACTTAAATCAAAATGTTCACTTGCTGCCAAACATAACCTCCCCACTGACAGATGAGATTAATGACGAGACAATCCGTGTTACTCACTTCAGTTGCCAGTGGTCACAATATTACATCTGATTGGTGTGTAAAAGTTTCAGGTTTGCTTAAACGCAGCGGATGTTATTAACAGCAATTTAAATGTCATTAATTTCCATTTTGTATTTCTAGATAATCTACAGTCCTACTGAACCTACTAATGAAGATGATTCATCTGTCACATCCAAGTGATTAAACCATACTTAGGTTTTGTATTGAAGCACAACTTGCACAGGGAAAGCAGTTCAGTTTCCATGGCAACTACTTGTTGCGTTTGCTCATAAGTGGCAGTAGGCTTAACTTCACGTTTTGACTGAAATATTCACCGCAGCATCCAGATTTAGGGTGGATGCTGCGGTGGGCCACCCCTTTGTTATTTAGCTGGTGGTATGTTAGCTGCTAGCATTGCTAGCATGCAGTTTCAATATCATACAATGCTGCGAAGTTGGCTAAAAACTTTAGGTGGCCATTCTACACGTGTTGACTCCATAACAAAATCAGTTGGTGTTTAATGGGAACAAATATTATTAGGAGCAGTTAGCTCTAAAAAGCGCTAAGCTCACAACTTTGTCTCTTAGCGCACCACGTTCCACGTGTTCCCTTTAAGCCAGCTTCAGTCTTCCCAACAGTTCAACTCCAAACGCAAGTCTATTTTCATCAGATAAAAGTTCATGGATATAATAATAATCATATCCTTTCTCAGACATGAGAGGCCACTGCAGTTGTGAGGGCATCTATTCTTAAAACAAATACCTTGTAATATATTATAATTTAATATGCCGGGCGTGCTGTGATGGCGTAGGGGATGGCGCGACCCACGTTTGGAGGCCTTGAGTCCTCGACGCGGCCGTCGCGGGTTCGATTCCCGGACCCGACGACATTTGCTGCATGTCTTCCCCCCTCTCCTGTCAGCTTACTTTCATGTAAGGGACACTAGAGCCCACAAAGACCCCCTGGAGGGGAAAAGAAAAAAAAAAACAATAATTTAATATGCCAAAGTAGCAAGATGCGCATGTCATCCTGGCTTCACTCTTTGAAATTTTAGGAAATTAAACAAGAGTATATCAAAATAGAGTTCTAGCATATATATGAGAAATGTAATAATGGATAAGTTGAACTTGTTACCTTAAAGTCTGTTGAAATAGTTTAAATCAGCTCTATTAACATGGAGTCAAATTGCAATTAGACACCATTAACTTGGGGTAGTTGGGATATATTATTTCCATGTAATGTTGCAGGTCTATCAAGTAAAACATAAACCTATTTTCCATATATCTTCACCTGCACAAATGATGTTATTGTTAGAGATTCAAAAGAGGAATAAAGAGTACACAACAAAAAAATATGAATCAAAACGTTTTAACTCATGTTTGTTGACGTGAGTGTTGGAAAGGTCGGAAGTAATTGCAAATTCTGTTTTATGGGAGCTTTAAACTTGACAGTTCCATTAAGATTAATTTAGAAATGCAAATTGCTATTTACGTTGGTTATGATAGGCAAGTGACAGGAGTTTTAAATCTGAATGTGCTTCTGGCTCCTTTTTGAAAGCAGTAAATGGAAAAACAGAGGGAACCAAGAAGCAGTGGATATTATTGTATTTCAGACAAATACTGCAGGCAGGCACACAGCTGGGCTGGCATACATAAGATATGCAAAGCGAGAGGGGGTGCAAAACGAAAACCCAAGTGTCGTACACGTTGTGCATATTTGAAATCCAATCGCTATGTTCAGAAAAGTTAATCCCGTTCCTGCAAATAAGCTCCACATACAGCAATCAATACTCAAAGCTCACAGCCGAAACTAAACAGAAGCTCCTGCATATAATTAACACAAAACACTAAGTTTTAATATGGAAATAAACCTGCAAATAGATGATAGATCTGCATATTTAAGGTGCTTTCAAAATAGGTAAAACAAGAAATACAATTAAAATTCTTTACATTGCAACAAAAGGTGTATTTACTGATGATGTGTTATTTTAAGTTGAAATAATTAAACATTATTACAGTGATAAGGAGATTTTTTTAATACTGTTTTTGGAATTTTATGATGGAGGACAGCAGTGGGAGGTAAATGACACATGACTTGGAAATATTTTGGCTAATAGAAGTTGGAAAACTGTTATATTTCATCCTATTTACTATGATGCCCCAAAATCCAGTACAATACCAAGAATCTCTCTATAACTGCTGCTCTTTTATGAAGCCATCAGACGTTAGTGGCACATCAGGTGAGAGAATTATAGTGAGGGTACCCCATAAGTCTGGCCATTAAAGAAGAACGGCTTAACGCAAGACATTGTTGAGAATGAAAACCATAAGAAATCCCATTTACAGTTTATTATTAAGCCATGAGAACAATATTGAGCTTTCTTGTCTGTATGAAAATCCTTCAGGGTGGCGTAACACTAACAGAACGATGGACAGAAGATGGACAGAACACAGCACTAAACAAATATGGAGGAAAACTAGAAAGAAAGCCTTAAGATTAGGGTGAAGATTCATCTTCTAGCAGAATTATAACCCCTGACATGCTAGTATTTCCAAAGATGGGCAAGTTTTACCATCTTTGTCTGTGGGCAAGTGTTGCCAAAGATAGGCAAAAATCTTTGCCTATCTTTGCCTAGGCAAAAATGTCAGACTCAAGTTGTTTAAAAACAAACTCCAAATTAAAAGGAGTTTGTTTTTAAAATCAAACTCCTTTTAATTTTAAAATTCCATCATACTCAGACTAAAGACAGAACTAATCTGTGGGCAAGTGTTGCCAAAGATAGGCAAAAATGTCAGACTCAAGTTGAATTAAAATGCTCTTCATTTAATTTTCCAAACCATCAATTTCCTTCCTCTTCACGATTACATGCTACTTTCAATAGAAAGTAAAAAATCCTTATCAAATATGTTGAACTTTGTAGGTATTGTTGCGTCACATTATCATCAACGTTATACTTTCATTGTTCTTGCAAATTGGAAAAATTTCAAAGACGTGAAAAAAAAAAGAATAAAGATGTAACATATGAAGCAAGATACTACAAAAGAACATAAAGAGAGATGTGGAAAGTTGTACTTCTCTGATGTTTTGTTTGTAAAAGATAAAAGAAAATGGATTCTTTAATGAAAATTTTTTTTGTGAACAGGAAAAAGGACTTGAAATACAAGCTCAGGTCAAGATCATCGTATTTTCTTTACGTATTCGTAATCAGTTGTTTGAAAGGTGGTACAGAGAAGATTGCGGATGCGGATCTTTGGCCTTTGGTGAACTACCGGGTAGGTTCCCATATGGATTGATCTGGCTTCCAGGAGGAACATAAGGCCTTGTTATTCTATATTTACTGTCCCGTGAGGGTTACAGGATGAAGATCCTTCCTCCTTAAATCCCCTTAAAAACATCCAGCTACTTATCCTGAGGTGCTCTTTCCTGGTCACATACACACACAGTAACACACTATTCCAACCATTGGCCAGCAGGGAAAGGTCACTACATTGCCAAAGACACATGTCAGGAGGTGGGTATTATCCAGTCATCCGAAAGTTGGAAAGACCAGTAGACCAGTGGTCTACTCATGCTCCCCTGATGAGTATCAATAAATGCACCTTACGTCAACTCAGAGAGAGAAAAGGGCATCAGGGTTTAGCAAGTTAACATAATGAATGTTATAAGATCGCAGGTAATTCGTTTTCGTCAAGTAAAAATGGAAAAAATAAACTAAGTTACAGGAAAGAATGTTCTGGGAAAATTTTCTTGACATGACCCGGCAACTTCACAATTTACCAATTTGCCTGAAGCAGCCCCACAGTATCTGTTGCAAAAAGTTTTCACCGACAATACACTCATCTCTCCTGCTCCTTCCAAACAGATTGGATTATCTCCAGCGCGAAGGCAAAACAGAGATCTGAAGTCACTGAGCCGACAAACTGTGTAACGAGCTCTTAGTGGCTGCCGATCGGTGTCGGGTAGTTTAAAATATTGGGTAATTTCCTATTGGAACAGGGAAGCAACTTTATGGTGTTGCAACCTTATAAACTGTATATTTATTATTTTATTGACGTGGCCAATCCGCCGGCTGCACATGCGTTCAAGGTAAAGACGTGGCTGCGCGACGAGACTCCAAGGAGATTACCTGTGATCCCGGCGAAATGAAAAAAAAGAAAAAAAAAGTGAGACGACGCTAGATAATATATTCCACCACATGAAAAATTACTGATAGGATTTTGATGTTCTTTTTACTTTGTTTCTGGATTTTACCAGCCTGCTCTGGGGAAAGCCCTGTAGATAAAGCATGTGATAAAACGCTGTGTGAAATTCAGCGTTGATCTGTGAACCGTGTCTCGTCTTTGCCAACTAAAAGTGAACAAATGAACTCACACCACTGTCTATGCATAATAGATGAGATGTTAATCGCCCAGACTGATGCAAATCAGTAAGCTACGGAGGAGCAAGGCTGGTCAGTCTCATTCAGATGACCAGCGGGATCTGAATTGGGTTCCTTACCTGTCGGAAGCCGCTGGTCGTCCGTTGCGGTGCTTGTTGACTTGGGCATACAGCGCCTCCAGAGGCGGTCCGTTGCGCTGTGGGTTGACGGGGGATCGAGGGCTCTGTGGGCTCTGAGGGAGGTGGTAGTGGTGGCCGTAGGGGTCTGCGCTGCCGCTGTCTTGAGACGAGCCCAGCGACCCGATGCCAGCATAGGTGTGCTCCTCGTCTGAGCTGAAGGTGCGGCTGACGACGTCTTGGATCTCAGCGTACTCCCGCTCCTTCGCCTGCCGCTCCCGAATTTCCCGCGTTTTGGCCTGGATTCTGGAACGAACGTCATCAGGATAGGCATTGGACACAAAATGTATGAACAATGACACGCATATCATGGATATTATGAATTTACTTCTGATAAAGCACGAAACCTGAAGAAGATCCCCCCCAAAAAAGTGGAAATGTATAGCCTATGTTTACATTTGTCTCATTTACTCTAATACCCAAAGCTAAAGTACACCAAAATGAGTCGTTTTGTCTACACATGCTACAGGATGGTAAATATTAGTTGGTTAGAGCAGCTGAGACACTCTGCATTTAAATTAAATAGGGAATCTTTAGTAAGACTTACATATTATTGTTAACAGATAGTTTCCATCCAGTCTGACTGAGTTTTAGGGACAGTCAGACACTAGGAGGTGCTAGAGCACCTGCCCTTTGTTCCTCTGAACAGAAAAAGTGCCCTTGTAAAATCTTTTTGTTTAAATTTACAGTGTATAGTGTGTGACCTAAGGTAGCATTTCTGGATTTAACAACCTATATTACCACCGCCTCACATTTTTTTGAATATTGCCAAACAAAACAGACACATTCAACTTCTACACACCACAAATCTAGAACAAACTTCCAGAAAACCTCAAAACAGCTGAAACACTGAGTTCCTTTAAATCGAGGCTCAAAACGAACCTGCTTAGAGTTGCTTTTGAATTTGCATAATGAACGAAACATTGACCATCATATTGGACGTATATTGATGATTCTGATGATGGAGCTTTTGACAAACCTGATGTTTGTTACTTGTTTCTCAAATGGTGACTGTTGTTTTTATGGCTTTTTATGTTTGTGTTTTTATGATGTAAAGAGTTTTAAACTACAATGTTGCTGAAAAGTGTTATATAAATAAACGTGACCAATTGATTCTGTTCTGTTGAACATTACTATGCATCTGCTTCAGACTACAAATGGCTCTTGACTTAAAATGTACATGATGGGCTGTAATAAATCTCACACCACTAACGCAGACGGTGGTTGTATGTGGAGCACAAGGTGCCCCTTTATTAACACTTGAGCACCTGCACCCCAAAGCGTCTGTGCCAGAACACTGACTCTTTTGCAATGAAGTATGGGGAAAAAAATATTTCAGTCTCAAAATTAAAACACTGCAAAAACGCAAGATTCCACCAAGTATTTCAGGTCTAGTTTCTAGTGCAACTATCTTAGTACACTTGAAGTAAGACAAAACTAACTTTTCAGCAAGACATAGGAGCTTATTTTAAGTCAATAATTCCTTTATTTACGTAAAAAGGTACTTGTTCTATGTTATGTGACTACTTCACATAACATTAGAAAAATGCCTTGTTATAAGTGAAATAATCTGCCAATGGAATAAATACTGTTTTAATCAGTATTAAGGAATTACTGACTTAAAACAAGTTGAAAAGTTACTTGCAATTTAGTTTTGTCTTCTTTCAAGTGTGCTAAGTTATTTGCACTAGAAACTAGACCAAAAATACTTGGTGGGATCTTGTGTTTTTGCAAAGCAAGTTCATTCAAGTAAGCAAAGCGAGGCCTCATGGTGATCAGTTCCTTAGCATTGCAAATAAGAGAAGGTGGGAAGGAAATCTAATTTTCTTCCCTTCATACCCCCTTCCATGTTGTTCCACCCCTGGGAACCCTGCCACACAACACAGCCTTTCACAGACCTTTCCCGTCGTACAGAACGGTTCCATGTGAACACCCATCTGTCTGCAGCTAATGAGACTCACGCTGCATGTGTGCGAGCAGATCTGGCACCGCGGGAGGAGATGGAGAGGACAGTGGAGGGGAGAGAGAGACACAGAGCGAGGAGCGCCGAGGACGGCCAAAAGAGGGCGACGGGGGGGCAGCTAAACTTCCACTGTGGTGACCCCGGCAACAGCAGCCACCAAACCGTTCACTGGTTCCAGATGTTGGATGCACTACAATGGGGAACGCACTCATGCACGCACAGGCAGCCTCCTGCTGCTAAAACTTCCCCGTTACCTCAGGACACAGCTGACCTCTGACCTCCCCCCCTTGCTGCTCTTCGAAGATGATTGGCAGGTTTGGAGCACAGCACAATTCCCCCTGCAGGACTGGCTCTCCCAGGTCTGTGTGTTTTAATAACGGTAATCACATTTCAAACAATCACCATTTTTCAGTGCCAGATTAACCCAATTCCCACATCCTGTCCATAGGCGGCCGTGTTTACTCCTAACCGCCCCGAATCCTATTTTCTTGGTATTATCTGGAGAATGAGATTTGGAAGGCTGATGCAACGCTCCGACATGTGCTGTCATCTTTAGCGACGAGCTGAGCCGTTCCGTTTTTTTCTTTTGAATATTCGAAAAAGTGGTATAGTATAACAATTTATAAATTTAGATAGTTAAAATTAGGGTGCCTTAATTTTGCTTTATTTATTTAGGAGAAAAAGGACAAGAAATGAAATAAAAACCCAAACTTTGCACAAGGTTTTCCACCTGCACAATGATGTCAGGTCTCTGTCGGGAATGATGTTACTGCAGGTTCACGTCATTCCCCTGGGATTTAAAGAGCCTCTGGTGTTTTGTGGACTAATCAGATCCATGTAAAACAGTCTTACTGACCTTAGGGTTGGAGTAATGGCTTTAAACTAGAGATGAAACTTCCTTTCATGGAGTCTGACATGAAAAAAGTAAATCAACAGACTTAGCAACACTAACAAAATTGGAAGTCGCATGGCCATCAGTGTCATTGTTTTATTTGGATGCAGTTTGTGTTTAAACATTCTGTATTTTTCCCTGCATGTTTGAAGGGAAATATTTCACTGGTGTAAGGGAGAGTAATAAAAGAGGATAACTGGGTGACTGAGTGACAGACCTCATACCTCACTGTCCAGCAGGCAGACAGGTGTTTGTGCCAAGTTTATTTTTCAGTAAGTCAAACTACAAATTAACTTTATAAAGATGAAATGTATTGAAAACTGCTGTCATGATGTTTCATATCCAGCTATGCACAAGAATTGTTAGTGTTTGAATCATGAAGGTAAAGTAGAATTTTTTAAATTTTTTTAGAAAATCAAATGCTGTCGAGGTCAGTTTAGTTTAGTTTATTTCAAATGTATTCATATTAAAACATCATTATGCATATTTACATAACTATTTGTTTGAAAACGAGATGAGCAAAAAGTATGAACATGTTGCCATGATATCACCATCTCATTTAGAACATTTGTTTGATATTTCTTTTATACTCAATTATAAATTGACCATCTTTAAAGCTCAGATTGCTCCAAAGTTATCAGGTAATTATTAGGCAAATTATTCATTACTAAAAAAAAAAAAAAAAAAAACACTTTTAGAAGGTAAATCACTTCCTAACACCGATAGCCAAGTCCTCTCCTGTATTGGCGGTGAAGTGTGCATGCACAGGTATTCTGAAACTAAACTCACCACAAACAATAGGTCTATGTTAAGACAGGATAAACCTTTATTGTCCACAGAAATATTGCACATAATTGAGTTGAAAATGTTTGCCATGTAGAGAATAATTTACTTTTACTATGTCTCATTTGATTTTTTTTTTTAATACTTACTAATTCCCTGATCATCTGGCAGCAACAGTTCAATAATCTGTACTGTACTGTCTGTAGTGTCTGTGAGAGCTCCCAGGTGCTCAAACAATTATTAACCAAATTATTGAGAGAGTAGATCAGACTGCCGTTCTGTTGCAACCACTTCAGGCATTTAGCATGCTGAGGTGAAGGAGTCTTCATTTAGTGTAGGGTGTCTGAATAGTGTAGCACAAGATTATATAATGTCATAATTGGGTCTGCATTGTGACATTTGTGTAGGACTCAAACTGTGTACAAGTGTAGGTCATATCTCTTAAATGGTGTCTTCAAACTGTGGCACAAATGCAGCAAATATTTCAACATGTCCTAAAAAATGTGATAGCCTGGTTTAAATGGACATGTAATGGGTATAATATTAGAACATAGGAATATACGCAGTAGTATTTTAAGACTGATATTTATAATTAAAATGATGCAGTTTTAGTGCACAATATTTTTTGTAGGATTGACAACCAAGTTTTGAAACGCAAACATTGCAGTCTTGTTCTACGCCACCGTGTTTCCAAATACTTACAAAATGCTTTGAAAAAAGAATAAAAAATACGTCGAACAATAAAACTGCTCTAAAAGTAGAACAAGAGTGCCGAAATGCGTGGACCGCTTTTCCACTCATTAGCCTCAAACCTCAAATGCCGGCTAACAGCGTTTTACTTCAGCAACCTGTAACAGCTTCACTGCCAACTCCTCTCCTCCCCCCACTTTCTCCTCAGAGACCACCCTTGTTCTCCACCACATATACTCCATTAGCCAATTAATGGCCCAGTATGTTAACACCCAGGAAAGTCTGGCCCACACCAAGCAAGTTATTACCGTGCAATCCCAATTACCTGCCTGTCTTCTTTCTCCTCATCTAACCACAGCCTACATTTAGCAAAAAAAAAGCAATGTAGTTTCAAAACTCACCCTTTAAGGGAGATAATGGGACAGTAAAGTATCCAACTGCAGGCTTGCTTTGCGTTATGTGATATAATTGATGAAAAAAAAAAAAAACAGAGTAGGTTTCTAGTTCATCTCCAGAGTTTCAAGTGTTTGAACTTTGAACAAGAGGAAAAATTGCATTAAGTTTTAAGCTTCCATGGCTTTGTATTGGAATGGCATTTCCTCTTGGTAAATAGACAGTCTAGACAGTCTTACGCTAAAGCAACCAGGGCAGTTCAGGTTCAGCCTCTAATTCACTGACTAAACATTTCTTCAAGATTATGTCACACAGATGACACCCTTCTTCTCTTTTTCCAACATCTCCATATCAACTACAAAAATCATTTCGAACGTGACTAGTGTGAAGGACCATGTCAAGCTATTAAAGTGTTGGTGAAACGTCGACACACACTCAAAAAGGAAAGAAATATTTTGCTCATTTTCATCCTTTCAAGAGGCATTTGAGCATGGCCAGACAAAAAACAACTTCAATGAATTTGAGAAATGAAAATTGACAAGACAAGCCAGACTTGACGTTTGAAGGAGCTGAAGTTGGGGTAATATCGCTTAGGTCCACCCAGGTGATTTGCACAGCTAAATGGTTGTAATGGAAATTAAAAGATTTCTCAAACATTCTCAAAAGAATCAAGGTTATGTTTTTGATGAGGAAATAACATTATAATATGATGTAAAGTTTAATAAAGTCAAACTTACATAATACTGCCTCTGTAATGCCTATTAATGCCTGTTTATGAAAGCTTCTTACTGGCGCTGTGCAACAGAAGTAGACCGTAGATCTTTTTTTAAGATCTCTACTCCTTAAATAAATGCCAATACTAAGCAAACAGAAGCAATGTTTTCATCTAGCGAAGCTCATGAGCTCCATCGCCATATTTCTTTCAGTGTTTCATCCACGCTAAGCGACACAAGAGTGAAAACGCAACATCGTCTTTACTTCTTATTCATTCTCAAGTCAGCACACTTAGCAGTTTGAAGGCGTGCCTCTTTGGTGTGGATTGTTTCGGCAGATGAAACAGAATGTATTTGCTCTCATACTCTTAAATTGAGATTTGTGAAATAGATTTTTATTTGCAGTAGGCCTTCATCATAACATGCTCGCGGTATTCCAAAGTGCAGGTGGAGGGCAGAATGAATCTGAATCTCATCAAAGGATGGCAAATGGCTCCGCACGCAGCTGCCTGTGCAGAATCACAAACCTCGAGCGGCCCATCTCGGTGTCGAAACCGGGCTCGTAACGCAATCACCGAGATAATTGTTCTGTTTTCTCTTGTTAATAATCATATTAACTTCCTGTAGGTATCAATATAATTACAAATCTCGTCACTCTTCTCAATCAGCCGGTTAGACCTTTCTCTGAACTCGCTCCGCAAATGAGATGCAGACGCCACGCTCGAAAATAATGAGATAGTTTGACAAAGTGGAACAGTATCACTGGTCGCAAAAAAGAGTGAAAGAAAAAAAAGAGTTCCCCGAGGCAGATTGCTTTTTCATTCTTTTGGTAATTAGAAAAGCAAATTCTCGTCCCTAATCGACGTTTGTTTTGTTTTGTTGTCCTTTTTCTTAAAAGCAAATTGTGCTGACTAGTTCACAAAAAAGGGGTCAGGTTGTGTTTTCCTGGAGTCAGCTTGAAGTCTATTAATAAACAAGAGGAAGTCTCTTTCTTGGAATAAAAAAAAGAAGAACAATGATGAGCTCTGCTGTAGTCCAGGCAGGGGTAACAAAAGGAGTGGCAGAGGACTGCTGGTCGCTGATTAGAAGCCAAGCAGAGCCAAGCAGATAACAGAGAACGGACATCATAATCAGCGGCTTCAGAGAAAGAGAAAATGGTGCTCAGCCCAGGCAGAAAATGGAGACGGAACAATGTCACATTTCTTTCTTTTTTTTTTTTTTTTGTCCAATCACTTTGGACAGAAAAATAAAATTTCAGGACTGGAATGTGCAGAGATAAGCCGGAGACTGATAGAAGCCCAACCAACGCCTGTCTGTCTTTCATCCTTTCTTTTCACCCTGATGTTATTGGATGAATAAGTCTGGCTGTCGCTACGGATGCAATCAGGGAACTTGTTGAATCCATTGGCCTCCCAACATGAGCCAGTCAGATAAAAGTGTTATGGGTACCGTACTGTCCGCAGACTAAAGAGAACGAGAATACTGGCTTGCTCTGCTGAGACAAGCTACACCCGAAAGGTTCACACCAGCCATGTTTAGTCTGCTTGAATTAAACTCCAGTTTGTTTGCATAGAAAGTCCAGCTCGTTTGGGGAGGTGTGAATGTCTAGTAAAACTCTGGTCCACCTAAAAAAACCTAGGTCTCAGTACGACTGAAGAGAACTCTGGTGGAGATCGAATGCAAAGGTAGTTTCAGCAACAGGGCAATTCAAAGTGCTTTATGTGAACTAGAAGGTAATGCAAATAAAGCAACCAACCAAAAGAAAGACCAGGTAAAAGTACAGAACTACGTATTGGTTCCCCATGTTTAATAAGAATAACAATAAGTAGTCCGTAATTTATAAACTAGTAGAGGTTTCTCTGGATCCTTGATCTGATCAAATTAGATGTTGGTTCTCTATGTTTGTTAAGATTAGTGAGCTCTAGAACTAAATGCTGGTTCTCCATGTTTGATTATATAAAGTAGATGGTAGATAGTACTTTCTAAGTTTGTTCTACATTTGTAATCAAACTGGAGTTTCTCTAGGTCTTGCTCTGATATTAAAAAGCTTAATGCTAGATGTTGATCTAAGGTAATGAATAGTTTCTCTATATAAACTAACAGGAGTTTCTCTGGATTCCAGGTTTGTTTTGATTCCTGTTCTATAAGTATATAAACTAAATGTTCCTGTTCTTGGTTGCTGTACAAGTACTCCACAATTTGTTTTGGTTGTATTTACCCAAAGCATGCCAGAGACCACTCCAAAAGCAGGAAATGGTCTATAGCGCAAGGCATTCTGGGTAAATACAACCAAAACAAACACACGTCTCGCATTAGCAAGATAAATAGCTTGTGGTCTTTTGAAAAAAGAGGTCAAAAGACCAGAGAAAAATCTTGCAGTTGTTAATTTCTGTTTACTTTTCGTGAAGAAGGAAGTTGCGCTCTGTGTCGTCTGCTGCGGTTTTCTTGTTGTTTCTTTTTGGTAGGACTTGGTGCAGCGCCACCACAGGCGAGGGTGTAAACACAGTTTACCACAGTGCCGTGTGAATGCGAAACGCACCAGCTGCAAATGTAACGGATGTTGCCATTTTGGCCCCCAGTTGTTTGGCAGGTTCTTGCTGTATCTGCGTGATTTCTCTCTGGGTACTCCGGCTTCCTCCCACAGCATAAACACATTTTCTGTTTGGGTTTGTTTTGGCCGTTTATCTTTTATGTCTCAGGGTTATGCCCTAGTGACCAACGACTGATGGATACTGGCACCAACACTCATATAACCCTACAAAGATAGAGCAAAAATGGATTGTTTTACTCTTTATTAGCCTAAACGTTAGACATTACAACCTGCCCCTATTGTGCTTAATCAACCTATCCCTGTACTACTAATCTAAATTGAGTTGTTTGTACAGTGTAGTGCTCTTTCCGTCCTGGTGCAGGTTAGGATGCTTTTTAATGAGACATGAAATGACGAAGCACAGTAGCTTTGTAAAAAACTGCCAAATTTGACCAAAATTCTGCAGGCAATGATTCATTGTGGCAGTGATGCAACACAGCTTAACTCCAGTAGCGATGTCAATGTTTTATGTACTCTCATCTCCATCATTTAGAGCTCAGAAGACACTGAAAGGATATTAATTTGGATCACACCTAACGTAAAATAAATGGATTGTGTCTATGAGCCCCGCAGGCCAAACCATCAATTACGAGAATCATAGAAGGGTCAAAGTTTTAAATATAAGACCATCGCTTCCTTATTATAGCAAACCTTTTATAAAGTAATCTGCTTCACCTCTTCCCTGGCTGCTATTTTTAATCACTTAAAGCCTTGTCAGAACTGTCTGCTCGGATTAATGATCACTAATGTTGGCTGAGCAGACACTTTGGGTTCACAGCTGTGGGTAGTGCTCCGACGCAGCATCGTCATAAGCCTGAATTGATGAGCTCAATCATTTCTTAAAGGCACTCAGAAATGTCCGGTCTCCATTTCAGGGGAAAAAAAAAAAGAACGCTCAATCAGCTCAGATGACTTTTGTGGACGACTACGACTGAGAAATTTATCGCAGTAGAAGAGCAAAACAGCGATGTCACCAACGAACGCAAGCAGTAATGGACGTCTGACCCATCACGGTGCCTAACCTTAATGCTTTGGACGTTGGCTTTATGGCACGTTGGTCTATTCTTAAAAACCGCAATTTCCCATAGGATTTCCTTTCCATTAACAGAGGGTCAGTCCTTGCAGAAAAAACATGGGAAGAGCTCAGAGATACATAACGGACATAAAACAGGACAAGACAAATCAGCAGTAATGTGTGGCAGAAGTGAAGAATACAAGTACAGTGTTTATTCAATGCCTTGAAAAGTATTCATTACTTTTGAATATTTTGTCACATCATAGAAACAAGCTCCAGTGTACGTTATTGGAATGTTATGGGATAAACCAACTCAAAGTGAAGGATAATTGTGAAATAGAAGAAACACATTTGAATTTAGTACCTCAGAGTTAATATTTGATATTACTAACTTCACATGTTGGGGTGTTTTTATACCAGTTTTGCACATCTAGAAACAGAAATTGTTGGACATTTTCTTTACAAAATAGTTTAAAGGTCAGATTAGTTGGAGTGTTTCAACATAAACCTTCAAGGCTTGCCTCTTATCCTCTATTGCTGGTCCAGGCTTTTATCACACAGAAGAGTGTTCATCTGAAGCATTTCATTATCGCTCTGGCTGAATGTTTGTTGTTGTCCTGCCGAAGGTGAACATCTGCCACGGTCTAGCAGCTTTTACGATGCAGGTTCGTATCTTTTAGCCAAAAAGTTCACAAAAGTTAGATTTTTTTTTTTTTGGTGTTTTACACATTTTGATTGCATTTTATCCACATTTTTACATTCAGATCTGCTCAACAATTGCAAAAAGAGTCTTTTTTCCATTTTCTTTGCCTAAAAATTGATTTTGAGTGGATGACCTACTAGAATGATTGCTACCTCACCATTTCTTTGAAAACAACAGCTACAAAAAGCAATGTTTATTGGATATAGTAAGGTCTCCTTAGTAAAAGTAAAAACCACTAGATGTATTTAGTTTTATTTGTTATCAAATTCAACCAAAGGCTCCTTTTATTTTAATTTTAGGAGTATTTATTTAAGATTCTTGTCAGTGAAAACCTAAATCAAGCAATTTTACTGGAGACCCACATTTTGCCAATATTGATAAAAATCCCATGCTGCAGCAAAGTATTCTTCGTGACGCATTTGGCCCACATGCCTCACTTTGGACATCCCTGCTTTAGCAAATCTTCCAGGATTGCCCTGTGTTTAGCTCCATCAGCTTTGCCCAAATTCTCAGTCCTGCTGAATAAAATCAGTTCTATACGCAGCCACCACCATGCTTCATAGTGGGGATGGTGTGTTCAGAAAAAAGTGTAATGTCTGTTTTCTACTAAACAGTAAGCCAAGAACTTTTTTTTATCTCCTCGTCTGGATGGAGAACTGTCCTCCACATCTTCGTCATGATCCCTAGATGACTTGAAGAAAATTGCAAATAAAAGCTGTTATGATGTTTTTTTGTTTTTTTTTCCAACAAAAGCTTTCTAGTCCTTCAATTCCATTAAATGTGTGCGACTGATGATGTTTTCTCAACACATTTCATAGTGGATCTCTGCTGCTACCTCGGCGTTGCTATGGGCCTCCTGGCTTCTTCTATGATTTATGTTTATTCCATTAAGCCTCTCAGTTTAAGTGGACTGCACTGTCCTGGTAGGTTTGTACTGTGAATTTACATTTTAAGAAGGGGAGGACTGCATTTACTAGATAGGTTACTTCTAAAAGAGTGGATGCAATATATAAGCATCGGAGCACAGAGAGGTGAAAATAAATGCAGACTTTAGCTGTAAAAACCATCATTTTCCTCCCACTTCACAATCATGAGTAGCTTTGTGCTGTTACATCGCATTTAATCCCACTAAGGGTTTGAGGTTAACAGAATGTAAAAAAAAAACAAAAGGTCCAATAGGCATGAAAACTTGTCCATGGCACTGAACATTATCTCATGCCCACTGTGTTTTTGTATCGATTCTTGCTGTTTGGGAGCCGTTGAAAAGGAGATGGGTCTGGATGGGGAAAAAACAGGCCTGCTGGTTTCCAAAGCTCACTGAAAGAAACAGGCCAGGCCCACAGCCAGAGAGGTTCATGGTCTGAATGGATCAGACCTTCACTGCAAATCACAGTTCAATACCAAGAAGCGACGTGGTGCAGTTACTGGAGGAAAACCTCCAGATGTTCCATTCAGCAGGGAAGACGGGCTTTGTGACAGTTCAGTCTCTCTTTCCCTCTGCGTGTGTGTGTGGGTGTGTGTCTGTGCATTACATTCTCAACAACCATCCATCTTTTTCTTCTGTCGCTGTAAGAGGGTGCGCTATCAAGCTCCATTGTTTCTATTCAATTAGCTGTCATTACCAACGGCAGTTTGATTACTGAGTTCATTTGGCTGGTGGAGAACAACGGAGGCGGCAAGCTGCCTTTTCATTCGTCCCGCCATCGATGCCGTCTTCCTCACTGGCGAGAGTTACATGTTGGTGAGGAGCAAGGTCACAGCAGCTAGGTTGATGCGATGCCCGACTCTTTTGCACATCCCAACGTCCACAATGCAATCAAAAATCACAAAACCACAAGGATGGGCTGAAGAGAAACAGTGTGTTCTTTGAAGACTAACAACCTTCGTTGACGGTTGTTAATCGTTAATCACCAAACAATAAGACTGAATCCACAGGACTGACACTAAGAGCTGTGATTTGCATGGGCCACTACAATCCATAACTGATTCATTCAATGTGCTGCTGAAATGGAAAGACACATCTTGAATATTGGCAAACTGTCCACACCTGTCCAGCTTAAGAATGTAGAACTGTGTTTTAAATAATAGCAATTTGAGCTGAAACAGTGGAAAAGATAGAAAAATTTACTTTTGTTATTGAGTCACAAAAAGCGAAGAAAAATACATTCAAACTGTTGGAAAAAATAGCAATGTCAGCACTGCAAGTTTGAACCATTTCTGTACAAACCTGAGAATGTTTGAATATTTAGCTTTTAGCTTGAATCTCTAACGTTCAGTTTTAGAAGCAGCAGTTTCTGAGAACTGCTCCACATCTGTTTTTCATGGAGTCAACTCCTGGTTCTTGTGAACAGGTATTCCAACCCACATTCCATAATTCCTCTGAGTTTCTTGGTTTGTGCTGCAGAAACAGCGTTTCTTTTCAAGTAAACCCAAAGGATTTCTATTAGACTACGGTCTAAAGATTGGCATGCCCACTCCAAAATGTCAATCTTATACATCTGGAAACAAGATGGTGTGTTTGGGATTGTCAGGGCCTTTTCCTCTTCTGCATATGACAATGTGACTTCTTCGAGTATTTTCAGATACTGAAACTGATCCATGATCCCTAACAGAGATCAATACAAGTTGATTGATTTTATCGATCAACAAACGATTAATCAATGTGCGGCCATTTTCTTAAAAACTTGATGCTTCTCTTGAATAAAGAGGATTGACCGTCTTTCCAAAGCATACAGGGTGACACGTATGGGCATCGTGTTTTACTCAATCATGTTACCATTCTTCTTCACTTTTCAGTCATCACATTCTCCTCGCCTTCGTAGCAAATCAGTCATTTTTGAATGTCATGCAGAAGACAGGCGATAACTTAAGAAACTTGACAAGTCTCTACTACGAGATGCCATCTCCTGGTAGTTTACGAGATGCAGGTCGATAAAAGGGTTTGACCACAAAGTCAAAACTTTTTTATCAATTTTTGGCGGAAGAGTTCATACAGCGTCAACTGGACAGGGCAATCAGCAACGGACAAATATGCCTAGAGATTTCAGAAAAACTGGGCGATCAAGGGCACACACTCAAAATGATATCATCAGAACGTCGACTGCAGCTCCTGGGCGCTCATGGCCAACATGTTCCTGCCCATATTCACGCCCACATAGAGAGGAACACTCTGGCTATGGAGACACAGTCACCTTAAATGACCTTATGGACTAAACTCCACACTTTTATAGCTCAACTACAAGGGAATTATTAGCTATGAGATAATTTCAGTAATTAAACAGCAATTTTACTGATGTTTACACTTATTTGTTTGAGTAAACTCTTCAGGTATCATTTTTTTGGGGGAGAGTGGGGGTGGCCATTAGCTAGTTCAGAATCTGTGCTTACCTTTCCTGTTCCTGCTTCATTTGGATGGTTTCATCTTCATATGCTTGCATATCTTCAGCTTTCGATCTTCTTGAGCTCTTTCTCTCCACCTTGTCCTCGTCCTTCTTGCCCTTTCCAAACCTAGAAAAAGAAAAGAAGAGTCAGAATCAGATTTAATGGCCAAGGAATCACAGTGAACACACATTAAGTGTAACTGTAGGAACTTCAGAGGAGAGTTAAGGCTAGTTAACTAGTCAGGCTGTAAGGTGTTTGTTTTATTCATCAGACACAGACTCAGAAAAGACGATGTCACTGTAGTGGCTCTATTTTGCAGATAGCGTTCTGTAGCACCTACCTGAAGGATGGAGGAGGAAGCATGCAGTGTTTTCCAACACATTATAAATATATTTATGAGGGCAATTTCTTTCACTTTATCAGGGAAGTTCAGGTAAAACATTTAGTTGAAAATTAAAGTGTCAAACTGTCAGGGTGTGCAGGCCATGTTTGTATTGTGAAGACAATCTCGGAGGGCACCAATTCAATACTGAAATAATAATGTGCCTATTCAATATAAGGAGAATCAGAATGCATCAAGTCGCATAAAGATAACCAAACAGTGATTTTTCCTTTCTTTCTGCACTCCATTTGGTTAAAAAAAAAAAAAGTGTGCGCTATCAGTAGAAACGTAAGCATAAACAGTAAAAATGGTCAAAGTCAGCTTTTCTAAAGAAAGGATAAGCTATTTTTTTTTCTTCCTGAGCTTCACCGAGTGATGGGAGCTGTGACAACTCGCGATTTAGACTCAAGCAGGGAGAACAAAATATCTGCATCCTGGCAAACTGTAGGGGAAGGAAACTGGCTGCAAACTTTTTACATTTTAATGAGAAGAATTTGTGATAGATTGATAGAAAACGGAGGAGAAGGCAAAGTGAGTGGCTTTAATGATTCTTGTGGTAGAAACTGTTCGGTTCCGGAGGATTTTTGGTCATGATATACACGCGTTAGCAAAACATGACATGTTGGCTGGTCACCAGGTTCTCACGCATATCAGGAGAGAGTTTCACCTACTTCTGTTTACCAAAACTCTGAAACCTTTAAGTTGTACTTCTACTTGTAAACTTAAAGTGTCAGCTCAGTCCACATGCTGACTGTGCAACTGAAGTCTATGTTGGCTAGGCCACTCAATGAGGTTACTGTATTTGTTTGTTGCATTGTTTGTTGCCTCACATAACTGAGACCAAAAAATATCAACTGTTTAAGTTTGACTTTTTAAAATTATTCTGGAGAAAATGCAGCAACATTAAGGTACTGTGGTCTCATAATGACACATTAATATAATTATGTGTCATCACCATACGTATGCAAACCGGTATTGTGATCCGTAATCTGAGGTACGAGGTTCTTACCGATATTGAATCAAAGTGGTTCGAAAAGGGAGCCTTGAGGAACCCCAAATGTAATCTTTGTTCACTCAGATTTTTAATCAAAATTTGACACAATTTTAAGCCAATTTAGCAAAGTGCTAGACAATACCATCTACTCTGTGAATCTGTGAATCGCCACGTCATGATAAAGTTCCATTTGTATGATGTTCATAAGTACTTCAATTTAAATCCGATAGAAAATGCACTACTGACAACAGCTTGTCTTCAGAGTTGTGTTAGCTTCATGCAGTCTACCTGATCAAAAGGAAGTTTTGAGATAATCTTGGGCAGAGACTGTGAATGTCACTGGCAGCATCTCATAATTAAAAGTAAAACAGGGTTTGCTGTTGCTAGCTGTTTGTTGGGAGAGCAGCATCACAGCCAGAGAAACCCGAAAACTGTCGAAATGAGGTCATTTCATAAAAGTATTTGAGAACTTTAACGACAAAGCAGTAGCAGGAAAGGGTGCAGACATGAGAGCAGGTGGCCACAAGTGGCAAGAAATCCAATAAATATAATCACTGACAAAGATCTGGGTTTTATTGAGCGTTTTTGTTCCACAATGTGCCTCAATGCGTTTTATGTACAGACATTGATTATGATGTTTCACATGGGGGGTTTTTTTATTTATTTTTTGGGATTTTAAGACCGTGAAAGCACTAAGCTCTGCAGTCTCCAGTCCCTGCGGTGGTTCGCTCCAGGTTTATTTTTTACCTTCCTCGCAGTAGAGCTTTTCTTGACATTTTGAAAACTTTCTCTGAAAGCTGGAAAATTACATCAGACAAGATTTGACTTTTAGGCGATGGAAGCAGATATATTCATGGAAAGGGAGGCTGCTTCCCTAATGAATATTTTTTTTCTTTTCTTTGGTCCTACTTTATATTACAACAACATGGAACTTGCAAACGGGTTTGGAAGAAACCTATTTGGAATTCCAGTGTTTTCTCATTTGCAGCTTTCTTTACAAGAGCAATGTGTTGCCACCTGTGGTACAGATCGTCCATTCAGATGTCATCAGATTATTTCATAAACAATAATCTCTTACTAATACAGCCATGTTAAGTAAATTAGAATATGTGTTCAGATGAGGATATTTAGTCAGAATAAAAATATATATTTTCTAAATTGGCAACCTCTAACCAGGCATTAAACACACTGATCATTAAGGATAAATATTAAAATGTGTTTTTTATTGGTCTTCTGTAATATTCTCATTTTAATTTTTTTTTTTTTTTTCATTAACTGTAAGTGGGAAATCTGTCCGTGTGTGATACTGTGGATAATATACTTCAGTTGGTGAAAAATATAAAAAAATATATTGTAATTTTTTGAATATATCTGCTTAAAGAAGAGGGCAAATACCTTGATTGAATGACGTTTATTTACTTTCTGGTGAAATTTAGCTTTTATCTTTTCTTTTATAATTGCAATTCTTCCTCTAAAAGCAGGACGAAACCTTACGGGAGTGGAAACTTTAAATCCCTTTTCTTCTGGATCGACATTAATAAAGTGAGAGATGTCTTTATTGCGAAACATATTGACTGATTAAGCTGAACAAGACCTTGGGCATGCAGCAGCTCCATATGAAAGACTATTCCCACATCTATTGTGTCCTGAAAGAAGAACAGATCAAAGCACAAGACCAGGAAAGGGGGGGAAAAAGGCAATTTAGGAAATCTGCTGCTTCACTGAAAACAAGGTGAGCCTTTTTACTTTGGTAGTCTGAGTCTTGTTAGTATGAACCATGAGCATCCAAAATGTTACCTAAAGATTATGAAACATTTATTATTCCTTCATCTGGATTCATAAAAATTTAAAACTGTGTCAATACAGAAAATGCACCTATTGCCAACAATAATAATGCTTCAGATGTTTCTATTCTAGTCACCTTAACTTGTATCCTTAGGACGTTAAGAAATCCTTAGGATTTCTGATGTGTGGAAAATGCAGATGAATCACAGAATTTAATAAACAAAATGGAATACAATAAATACAATAAAATGCTGAACCTATGTAAGTACTTTTCAATTCTAAAAGGCAGATTTTCTATCATGCTAAAAACACGATTTCATGGCTTTTAGCATGAAAACTAAGAATGTTTGGATTCTTCAAACAAACACAAACATTCTTTTTTTTATTATGCTTTTTGCAGCAAAAATTAATAATAAAACTGTCATTTGCACCATAATAAGGGTTAATAAGTGGGGCGAAATGCGATTCAGAAAAATTTAAGCGGAATTTGGGAGAAAAATTAAATGGAATTCACAGGGCTTTATATACTACTTTAACACAGAGCAGAACAAAAATAAATATGAAATAGTCTCTTGATTACAAAAATCATTTAGTATAGACAAATCAATGAGGTCCATGTCGCTCCACAAGCTTCATGTTAGCCGTTTTAAACGGTTCCAAACCCAGTTTTGGTGTGTCTCTACAAACATCACCAAAATATGTTCAGGTTTCATTCCCCTAGCTGTTGGTTACAGTTATGAGCAGGTGCTCTGTCTTTGTCTTTGGGATCAATAAAGTATTTTTGAATTTGAACTTAACGCTGCCGCCGCGATGCTTGACCGGTTTTGGAGCAGAAAAAGCAAGCCAGCATTAAAAAGCTTTCAAAACAACCCCATCCCTCAGGAAATAATAAAGTATTATTATCTTTATTATAAATGTTATAATATGTAGATAATCTATTTTATCTACATGTGAGCCAGTATGTATCTATGGGTACATAAAAAAGCCATGTTCCCAATTCTCATTTGTACTAATAATTGATGTTGTTTATTGTATGATCATTTCACATGAAAAAAAAAAAAAAAAACTCCAAACACTTCTGAATATTAATAGTCCAAAATCAACATGAGTACATGTGTAAACTCGTCTTTGGCGCTGTATGTGTTGAACACATTGAACAAGACAAATTATGATCAAACATATTCAGTTCAAGATACTCAATCTTAATTTCCTGATTATTACATCAATTACGTTGTTTTATTTTTCCCCCCAATAAAATGTTTTTAAATGCTAATCAACTCTTGGCCTGTTACTGATGAACTGGATGCTACACTCTGCTCATACATGAAAGGGAGTTAGTGAAACTGTAATTTATCCAACACGATACATGGTCATATATCATAGAAAACAGAAAGGTTTATACCCCCCCAGCACCGGGTGCCTCATACATCATCTCCATTGATTTATGGACTAATAGTCTGTCAAGGCTCAAACACAACAGAGAAGTAAAAAGTCAAAGACAGAATTTCTAAAGAGGGAGAGGGAGAAAAAATAAATTATGCAAAGCCTCAAAGCCAGTTTGATTTGTACAATCATTTAATCTGGGTAGTGGATTTAAGAGAAGCTAATCTGTTTTGACATCTTCTGTGGGGAATTTTTGAGGCTAGTTCAGAGTTACTTCATAAGTTAGGGAGAAACAAAAGCAGAAACTGCGTCCCGTTTCTGCTGCCTAAATGTGCGGGCTTTGACAGAGTGTGAAAGGATATAAAAGACCACCGGGGGTTTAACCTGAACTGATTCACTCACTCTGAGTGTTAAAGCATTTGCCATTATTCAAATTTGCGATTGAAAAACAGGTGAGTTAGAAAGGAGGGAAAAAAATGACTGTGTGTATCAATCCGCGTACGCGATGAGAAGGTAATTTCAAGGGCAGACAGTGAGAATCATTACGGTTTCTGCTCGGCCAACCTGAAACTTAATCTATATCTCCCATGGCAAAGCCCCCCCCGCGGAGGTCTGATGGTGTTTGAGCACCCGTCCCCTGAAAGTGTGCTGGTGGCACTCAAGAGGAAAATAAATAACTACTCGCCCACCTTCAGATTTCATCTGCTGTAAAGACCCATTAAAACCGTATTTTCTCAAAGAGAAAAACAAAGATATGCTATCTGTATGCTAATGGAAGGCTGGAGCACATCACAAAGTTAAGACAGGCACACAGAAACACAACTAAAGACTCATAACTTCTTACATTTCTGCCCAATGTAATAAAATGTTGAAGGAAAAAAAGAGAGCGTTACTTCTAAAAAGCTTTGCCGTTGGGCAGTAGATTGTCGATACAATGTCAGTTTTAAATGAGTTGTAATAAGACCTAAGTCAATTACTGTAAGCTTATGGCTTTAAGATGCTTCTATAGCTACATCTGAGTAAAACTTTGTCGATATTCTGCTAGAGTCGAAAAAACATCATTTCGCAATTGACATGTTTCCAATAAATATATGTAATTAAAATCATGTGTTAAGTCATTTATAAAACATGACACGCCCTCATCCTCTTACTTCCTGACGTGTTCGTTGTCGTTTCTGCCAGTAGTGACATCCGTTTGTTGATTGTATGATTCGTGATGTGAAGAAGGTTTGCAATTGCAGTTTTCCAAATACCCAAATTTTGATATAGCCAAAAAAAAACACCTAATCCTAAAAAAAGGTGTTCTTTTTCTAAATTTCCATTTTTCCATTATACAAATTTATTTTCATATCTCCAATTTGTGCAATTTTAAGGTCAATGGAAATGCAGCTTATGAAATATTGATGGTGAGTAATTTAGGCTAGACAATTTGTGAAAGTATAAAACATAAATACTTATTTAGTTGTTGGTGAATTGTAAGCACCACAACACCAACCTATTACACTTAAATGCTTGTCTGGGAGCATTTTGGATCCTCCATATAACACAACAATGGTAGCGTATACTAACCATTAGCTGAAAACAGGAATTTCATGCCAAGCTTCCTCTCAATGCTAATGTAAATATCAATTTCATCATTTTTGAAATAGTCTGGCCTACATTTGACCAGCTACACTTTATGATTTAAAATCCTTAAATTGAATGTTCAGCTCTGGGTACAATTATGATGACACTCCAAGCTGTAAGAATTGAGAGAGTAATGCTCAGTTTTGCTTTAATACTACATCAGGTGCAATAAGCTTTTAAACCACATGTGCAATTTATGCCTCAATATCGACCTGCTCACATCACAGTACTCCCACATTCCTTTACCTATTATCCTCGGTAAAGGATAATAGGTTACTGCTGCAATTAATTGATTACAGAAGTAGTCAATTAAATTGATTACTGCTGTATTTTTTTCTATTTTAATGGCTAAAATTTACCCCATAGTGCACCATCAATCCAGTAGATTGTAATTTTTATATATACATTAAAAAAATCTTAAAACTGAACTGGATAATTTTACACAGAACAGAGCTCCTTTAAAACCCAGTTTGAGTAAATCCCCATAACGGCAGACATAAAATTAGCATCATATGGGCCAGTTAAACAGAACTAAATTGTTCTACAGAGTTTACAGATTCTTGCGACCATTGAACCTAATTGTCGAAAAGGGATTTCAATTTCTAAAACAAACATTCCTAAAGTTTAAAGATTTTATTACAAGATGCCAAGAAGAGTACTGGTGCAACCAGAGCGACTGGAGTTTATCTCTAGTGGTCTGTAGAGTTGTCTCTACATTACACTTTGCATTCGAGTTAAAACTGTGTTAATACTGTAAAAACCATAATATTTGCATTCAAGGTTGTCATACTGCAGGAATCTGAATACAGATCTACACCACAACCTATTAGGACATTTAATTGATTTGTCTGACCTTTAGACTCGCTGTGTGTTGAAGCAAATGTTGTGAATAAAAACTACTCAAATAGAGACAAGAAGTAAAAGAAAGAAAAAGCACATTTTTATTTTGCCCTGAACATCAGGCAACTATTCGCTTTCCTGGCAGGGTAATGTCAAGGAATAAAGGGAGGTTGCCTTAATGTATCAGTCTGCAGTCCATTGTCTTTTTTTCCCCGAGGAATTGATTATCCATAGGCCGTAGGGTTAGTCTGAGCTTTTTCTGCTTTGCCAGACTTCATTCTCGCAAGAGACTTGAATTTGACACATCACAAGAAAATCAACTTCAAGCCAAGATGTATCCTTCAATGCATGAGTTACAGTGGCTGGCATAACAAAAAATGACCTTTCAGAAGAAAGAAATCACTCATTTGACTAGACAAGAATTCAACGTCTGGCACTTTAGGGATTTCAACCATGACAGCCCCGTGTTTTGGCCAAGGGTGTGAGCAAACTCAACCAAATCTTTTCTAGAGAAGCGGTGGGCCGGACTCTATGATTGGCTTTGGCTCTGGGGGGCAAAGTCCTTCTAAAGTCTTTCAGCAGTGGAGTAAAAACAAAGGAGGGAAAGTAAGATGAGGTTGAGAATGGTTCGTCCTGGGTGGGAAAGCGGCGTGTTATTCACCGTGGCGGCATGACATGCATTTATTCATGACATCAGACTGAGTCCCAGTAAGGGGGCGACGACACGGGCGAATCGGAGGGAGAACGATTCTCGTCACAAACTTCTACGCCTCTTAGGTTTCCCAGACGAGCAGGAACAAAACCGTAATGCTGGATGCTGCTCAGTTTTAGAAACATCGCATGCAGTCTCTCACCGTGGAAAGTATATTGAAAAAGAAACTACTTTCAGGTGCGCATTGTGTGTCAAGTCAAATTATGGCATTTAAATGCTCTATTTCTACCCAAAAATCCCCGCTGCTACCAACCTGTTTACATACAAATGAAGATTTTCTGCCAGGTGAATGGATCTGGTCGTTGCAGCGCACTGTTCTGAAATTGTTTGTTGCCTTGAAATTTTTCTCAGCTGTGTCTATCAGTGCTTCGTGCCATTTCTGGTCCCCTCCATTTCTGTGTGCTTTCCTTCTATCTTGGAGCTCCTCTTTTAGAAGTAATCTTTCTGAGTTGTCCGCTTTTTGATTTCATGCTTGCGAGCGTGTCCAATGGCCTGATCAACAGCTACGTTCCAGTGGTGGTCGGGTAGACGGCCAACGTTGGCAGCCAAAGACAAGCGAAGCTTCATAAGCATTTCTTATCCCCACATTCAACACCCCCGAAAGGAAAAATGAGATAAAGACGAAATGGTCTGAACCAAAATACGTGTGGAGAATGCTCCGTCACATCGAGCCGCAGGGTTTTTGTTGTGTGGCATCCCGGCCCATGGGTGTCCAATATGTTTCTTTTTTTAGTTATTTTTGTGAAAACATATGCCGAGGGTATTTTGAAAACAAATTTGTGCATCCCAGTTAATCCGCTCTTATGGAGAGATGTTTTTTTTCCTTTTTTCTAGCTACAGAGACCAGAAAGAAACAAGATAAACAGAACCGCAGCAACATCTGAGGCACTGAAATGATATCAGAGCGAATAGCTGAGGATGTTCTCTGCCTTTAAACTAACAACTATCACTATCAAAGAGACTGTTGAGCTGAAGACATGCGAGTCTATTAGTGTATTTGCAGCAGAGGTCTAAAGTTTCTAACTAATGCATATGTTTGAGCATTTGCAAGCTAGAGAGTACCACATTCGTCCTCTTATAATTATTCATACTTAAAGAAAAAGAAAGCCAAACATGTATCTGTGTTTTTTGTGCACTAGCTTGTATCTTTATGGATCTGTGTATCAAGGGGGGCACCGTGGCTCTTCCATATTTCAAACAGGCTGAACAATGCTAAGGACATGGCCCAGCTCGACATGATTGCCTGTAATGTTTCCCATAAATCACTGCATTGTGTGTGTGGGGGTGTGTGTGGACGTGTTTTTGTAGACACTCAGAGGAACGTTTCAAGTCCCTGGCAACCCTGATTAAAGCCTCTCATTACTACACAAATAAACAGTCGGAATGCATTCATAAATCCATTAGTTGAAGTATATGAGTACAGTGAGGAAGAGTTTTTGAAGGGCAATCTACTACGAAACCTTCAGGCTATCTGTTAACACCCCAGGTATCAAGGTAAGCTTTGTGTGTGTGATTTGTTATTACAGTGGCTCAAAAAAATATTCACATCCCCTGAATTTCTATTTAATTTGTCGCATTACAAGCACAAACTTAACTGCGTTACATTGGGATTTTATGTGATGCACCAACAGAAAGTAGTGCATAGTTGAGTAGCGGAAGGAAAACAATATGTAGTGAGTTAAGGACCCATTAAAGGTTAGAGAGTTTGAATTGAGGAAGTAGAAGTGGATTCCTCTCTACAAAGACTTGGATGTCAACAATTTTGAAATCCTTGAGGTATAAGAGAAGACGAAAAACAAATGGTCTGTTTACCAGGGATTGTTTCACCTGCAGGACCATCCAGAGGATACTTAGAAATAAAAATGTAAAGAAGTGGTGTGCATTCAGTCACAATTAACTTGTACTTCTAAATAAAACTGCTCCAGGAGTCACCTAACTAGAAAAGAGAGTTCATCTGTGTATAGGCTAATCTCTATACAGTGATTTGTAAAAGTATTCCTTCTGATTGAGACAGAGGGTTTCATCTAAACTGGGCAAGAAGCACCGACAAAGATCTACTACTCAAGTGGGAGGATGTGTCGACAGGAAAACTGCATGTTGCTCACGCCACAAGTTTTATCTTCATGACGGAGAGCTTTTGGTCAGCAAGGAGGGTAAAGTAGACTAGATAAAAAGGAGGGATATAGATATAGCATCCTGTAGGCTATCCTGTATGAAAACTTGTTAGAAAATGTTTGGTTTAATGGAGAATATGTAGCAAAATTGCTGTTCACAGACATTCCTCAACCGGTCCGATTGACCTATTTTGCGTGTAGATGTAAATCAGCATAAGGCGGTTCTAAAAAGATCCTGTTTGGGAGGAGAAGTGAGGGTTTTTTTCACATATTTAAAAAATTTTTATAAGTAGAAACATAAAAAATCATTGTATCATCTTACTCCACACCTGTTTGTTACTTTTAGCTGGTCAATGACTACTAAAACTCTTGCTAGGTACTCTATGTGAATTACTATTTCAGTCATCCTTTGCTTCTGTCAAATTAGAGACAGATAAACAGTGAAACATGAACAGCTATCAAGTGTCCTCGTTAGGCACAGCTTGTCCAGGAAACAGAAAGTAACACGAGCTCATATTCCCTGATAGACACACACCCCGGTGGTAAGCTAATGTCCCAATCATGCACTTCCACACAGGGTGCCGGGTTGGGGAGGAGATAGGGTGGAGATGGGCAGCATGGTGAGGTCTCTAGAGAAGACCTAGAGTAGGTGGCTCAGGCTGTGACCTAGATAGAGAACAACACACTGCATTCCTAATGGGCCATTTTGATCACTACTGCAGACTGTGTCCTCAGCTAGGCTTCTGCCACATGCCTCGTCCACAAGCATTCAGCTCTCAGATCACAGACGTCAGTGGTAGATGATGGAAAAGCAAGACCGCCTGTTAGTGAAGCTTCTTTGCAAGTCATCTCAAGCCATGTTTTCATTACAAATATGAGAAAAATCTTTGTCGAACTCCCCCCAAACTTTAAAAATGATGTAGCTTTATGTTATTAAAGCTAAAGTTTAATCGGCAATACTTTTATAACAAATTTCTGTTATAAAAATTTGTTTTATACTTTTATGACATTTCTTAGTTAATATCAAGTTGTCATAACAAAGACATTTTAAATAATGTCAACTTTGTATTAAAAGTGTCACGATTTACCGAATGACACTTTATGACAACGGTCATAAATATTCATGAAGACTTACTCATGTTCATGACAGGTGTTATGTCATGTTTATGACAGTCTTATTCACAACCCATCAAATAAAGTGTTACCCTAACCCATAATATTTAGGAACATATGCAGTGTTTTGGGGAAATTGGAGTTGCCGATTTTTAAGAGGAAATGTGGATTCAACACGTTTGAATGACTCACAACAAAAAGTAAAACAAAAACAAAACGTGATCTTCCTACTACTTCTTGTTGTCTTCTTAGTCGTTGTAACATCTGGCTGTTAATCATGTGACTTGTGGGATGTGAAAAAAGTGTAGTTTTGCATAATGCATCTCTTTTAATATGGCTGAAAAACCACCTAGTCCTAGCATAAAAACCTTTATCAAACAACGTGTGGTGTTTCCAAAATTGTCGTGTTTCCATTAAGAAAATTTATTATAAATACCTTTGTTACAAAAAATAACAAGTTGATAAACATAATTTTACAAGACTGTTCTCCTGTTGATTCTTGTTTGCAAACAAAGTTAAATGCTGACAAGTCTAGAGACAAATGTGCTTTGTGCCGCTGAAATGAATGACTTTCAACCTAAAGAGAGGTGGTGGGAAATGGGGGGAGTGGGAGGCAGTCGGCTCGTGTCATAACAGTCAGACTGAAATCCAGGCATGAACGCGCACCGGCCCAAGCATCGCATGTGAGACCGTTGGAGATCGGAGACAGCAGAACTGCCGAGCCGTGATATACACCCTCCAAGCATTTCGGGGAAGACGGGAGAGATCTTTCTGTCAATGCCATGATGAATCTCCAGGGCAGCGGTGAAACAGGAGGGGATGGGCGGTTGTGTCAGGATATATGAAAAGAAAAGAGGGGGGTGGAGTGACTGTCATGGTGAGCAAAGTGAGCATGAGCAAAAGTAGGAGTCCGGAGGATGCAGGGTTAGATAAATAACTTGGGACGGTCATCCTCTAAAGCTGAATTAGTCATCTTAAAACACCTTTGAGAAGAGCTAAAAAAGCTGCACTCAGAACTTTAAAATGACAGAAATGGCTAAATCCGAAAAGTATATCTGCTGATTGCAAAATCATTCCACAAATAAATATTAAAACATGTAGCACAATAAACATCTCTACGCCTCTAAGCTGTCTATATCCCATTGGGGTAGCAAGTTGGCAGTGAGTTGCAAGAGAATCTTTACCTCTTAAACTTTTTTCACATTTACTGATATAATAAGCACAAACCTGTGTATGTTACTGGGATTGTATGTGTTAGATAGTATTCAGTGCCTCCTGAGTCAATATTTTGAGTCACTTTTAGCTGCAATTACAGCTGGGAGTCTTTTGGGGCAAAAGAGCTTCAGCTCAAATCTAGAGTCTTCGAACCACAATTGACAAATTTTGCCACAAATTCTCATATGGATTAGGTCTGTACTTTAGCGGTGCTATTCCAACACTTGATAATACTTAATCTGCAGCTATTCTACTGTAGGTCCAGTTCAAGGTTTCTGTAACTTTTACAATCCAAAGAGGCATTTTTGCTCAAAGTCGAGCAAAATAACACTGCAAACATGACATTTTTGAAAAATAATCTACCACATTTATTGTAGTGTTCTTGGGCAAGACACTTGACCCACGTTACCTATTGGTGGCCACAGTTGAGGTTCTGTTAGAATGTTCCGGAGAACCTGTGGCTACAATGATGTACTTTGATACTTTGCCAAGTATTTTGGAAAAGTACCAAAGTACTTTGCCACTGATGGTGGCAAGGTACTTGGTTGAATGCAGTGTGAACCACTTCTGGCCTAGAAGAGTGCTAGTCCAGCACTCTTCTAGTCCTGTAAACTGTAAACTGCTATACAGACAGTTTCCCATTTTCCCTGTAGGTAGATGAAACAACTTGGGATTGTTGTTGTTTTTTAACATAACCCTGTTTTGAACTTTGTCAACCCTTTTTTGACCTTTCTTGTACCTTTCCATTATTTATGAGTGCACCTTGACAAAATGTGAAAAATTCGAAAAATTTTGCGAGGCAATGTCCGTCAGTCACAACAGAGGCGTGAAGCCTCCAACGACCTATTCACTAATGGTCTGAAAATGCCTTGATAATAATCTGCTGCCCGAGACCATTTTATCCATCTCAGCCATGCATTTCAAACCCTCTCTCCCCAAACTTACAACTTTACCGGGAGCAGACTTGCGAGTTACGGCATAGTAGGGAAGC
Organism: Brachyrhaphis roseni; assembly: GCA_903066815.1. NCBI lineage: Eukaryota > Metazoa > Chordata > Actinopteri > Cyprinodontiformes > Poeciliidae > Brachyrhaphis > Brachyrhaphis roseni. The sequence goes on from CAEFZY010051448.1 coordinate 58,917, forward strand.
CAGGCACCAATTAAGATTCCTTCATGACAAACACAGGAAGGAATGAAATTCTGATCCAACAAAAAAAAAAAAACAAGAGAAAAAAAGGAATCTCACATTCCCCGACATACTCTTTGAAGACTGTTGAGGAGGGAAAAAAAAAAGAAAAACGCAGATATTTTCTCTTAACATGCCAAACACATGTTGAGGCGGTGACAGAGCAAGAGGAATCCGGTTCCTGCCTTTAATTGGTTGCCTTTGATGGAAATCAGAAATGTAATTCAACATTGATTGATATTATCTTTGCAATTCAAAAGCAATTTTCGGAGCTTTTGTTCTTCCTCCTCGCCATGCCGGTGATTGTCTCTCCCGCAAACTATCTACCGTGTATGTTAGCGTCTACGCACATGAGGGAACTCCACCAATGGGAAAGGTCATTTCAGCCAAAGGCCTCTGTTTCATTACATTCTGAGGCAAGGAGATTGGTGAGCGGACTAGTAATGACTTGCACTGTAGCAGGCGGCCCACTTCATTTGCATAGCGCATAGGAGAAAATAAATAGATTCCCCCCTGTGCATTTCTCGCCTTTGTCTCCGCAATATCAAACATGCTATGCATCTCTAATTCAGCTTATTGGGCTTTTGTTTTTTTTTCTTTTCGAAGACGCTTAATACGCTTTATTACAGGGAATATTAATGGTTTACTCACACTGTTTTAGAGAAACAAAACGTAACCATTCCTTTCACAGATCAGCGCACAGCTTTTTTAAAATGTTTTTTCATAACTTTAGATCGGCCTGCCTATCCTCGGAGAGAGATTTCAGGTTGAGCAGCCTTCCTCGCATTGATCAAAGAGATTCCAGCCCAAAGTGGGAAATAACATCAAAGTGCCTCGTCGCCTAAAAAAAAAAAGAAGCAGAACAATATCAAATAGATTAGGAGAAAGTCAAGAAACACTGGATGCACTCCGTGTAAAATCACGGCGAAGGAAAGGAGAGGCAATAGAAGCTCAAGTGGAACGGAGCAACAAAGGGAGGAGTGAAACAAGAAAGAGATTGTCTTCGGGTTGACATTCCGTCGGGGTTGGATCATTAGCAGTTAAGGGCCTGGTAGACTATGAAAGAGTTGCACTGCTACACTTAATTTCAACTCTTTAATAAGGCACTTTATGAATTCAGTCATGTTTGCAGCCCCTCTGCACGAGACGCAGCGTGAGAGACATCGGTGGATCTCATTTCAGGCCAACAAGATTTCAGATTCAATTAACTCCATCACGCAGTACCACCTCTGTTCTCACACGAACACACCCCTACACACACACCCCTACTCTCCGTGCTTCTAGGTCTATCTTGGAGCACTGCATGCAGCGTTCCAAACCTAATTACTCCAGAGCCGTCTGACGGAAGCCCAGTGCTGCCCAATCATATTTGCACTGAGTGGCCAAAAGCAGAGAAGTCCCAACCAGACAAAACTGTCTCTCATTTTTCTACGGTGGGTTAAATCAACCTCCCTCCCTCCCCTCCCATCCAACCTCTTCTTTTAATCTCATCACTTTGATTCACCCCATGTCTAAATCGCTTAGGCGTCACCCCCCAGTCCTGAAGCCCTGCAACAATTTGATGGTTACATTCAATTATTTAACACCAGACAAAGGCGTTTGTGTTGGCTTTAATATGCCGTACTCTGGAGTTTAGTTACTTAACTGGCTTGTTTTTGAGTAGCTAATCTTCTCAGTGGGGGGATGTATTGCTACTAATCCGGAACCCCCATGCCACATTCTTGGCCTCTTTATAACTTACATGGCATGCCTTAATGTGGTGTGGCCAGTCTTTGGGATCACCAAAAATACAGTTCTTACTAATAAAGACTTGGAAAAATGTGGCGTTTGTTTTCATTGAGGGCCCATTTAATCACATTGATACTTACTCTTTATTCAGGCTTTTCCACTGCTGCTCTGACTGAATGCTCAGTGACACTGGAAGGCTGGAAGGTGAAACTACGCCTCAGTCTGGAGTCTTTCACACCCTCTAACAGGTGTTCTTCCTGCGTTGTCCTGTATTCAGGTCCTCTGACCCGCTTATGGTTCTACAATGGCTTTTTCCCTGCCTCTCTTCTGTAAAGGTTAGATGTGTAAAGTATTTTGATAAACACGAGCCATGTGCCAATCATCAAGCGAATTTTGAACGAACTTTTGAAATGTCACACACACCCAGAAAAAAAGCATATTAAGGGCGTTTCCATCTACTGGTTTGGAGCGAATCAACCAGGAAAACGTACTTTTCTAAGATGTTGACTATTCTGTAGTTTTAAGCTAGCATAGTCACACATATTAGAAAAATGGAAAGAGGTTTTCAGGAATGTTCTGGTATTTATTGGGCAAGATCTAATTGTTGCAGTGGAAACAGCTGATCCGTCATGAGGTAAATGTTCACTATGTCAGAATTTATTTGGCAAATGTGTTTCCTTCACCCATTTAGATCATCAAGTCTTCTTCACAAGTACCAAAACCATCTCAAGCGAGGGTAAAAACGTTCTTGCGAAATTGAGGAATTTATTTCAAAAAATGTCGTTTTCATCATATTTCTAAAAAACACATATGGAAACAGTTTCCGGTGTGCCACAAACCTTCAATGCAAAAAAAAAAGCAAAAAAAGCAAAATCTAGTTTCTAGTGTTCATTTCTTAAAACAAAACTAACTTAAAAGTAACTTTTAGAAAGATATATTGTTTTAAGTAAAAAAAAAAACAAAAAACAAACTCAATATTAATTTAAAAGAAAATACTACCTTCCCTGGCAGATTATTTTACTTATATTTTTTTTTTCATGTTATAAGTGAAATACTTGGTAAGATTTTATGTTTTTGCAGTGTTCCACTTTGTTAACTTCTGAAGGTGTTTTATTGGACAAAATTTTGTTTTATTGGTGTACGAGTATGTTAGGCGTGAACACAAGTGCATGTCACATTTCTTAGATGTTTATTTGAAAAACTGACCTAACATTAAGTTCACTACTTTGTTTTGTTCAAACTTTAAAAGTTTATATTGAAACTGAGACAAAAAAAAGAAAAAGTCCAAGAAATATTCAAAACAAAACTAATTTCCCTCAGTTTACTTTACTTAATCTTATCCAAATACGAGTTACTGTTTTTGCTCACTTCACCATTCACATTAAAAATGTGCTTTTTTATGACTTCTTATATAATTACTCCATTGTTCGGATAACTCCACATGACACTCAGTGCTACACAGAGGCTCCAGCTTGATGCTGTGCCTCACGCTTGCCTTTAATACCTCAGCCCAGACATTGTGATAAGTGAGGCGGGGAAAAAAAAAAAAAAAAAAAAGCAGAACAATTATCATTTTCTCTCAGATTACATTCAGCAGATGTCAGGGCTCTCATGTGGAGGCGTCTAATTGCTGTCTTCAAATCAAATGTGGCACAATATTACAATATGCTAGCGCGTGTCGTAGGGAAGCGGAGAGGCTCGTGTGTTAAACCGAGAGAGTGTGTGTGCAGAAAACCAACACATGTGTCATTGCAGTGTAGTAATGATGAACCAAGCTTGTTCATCATTGGTTTTTAACAACATGAGCAGGGAAGAGTCCTGGAGGAACTTGCTACACTGCAAAAACACAAAATCTTACCTATCTTTTTTTTTTGGTCTAGTGTAAATGTCTCAGTACACTCGGAATAAGACGAGATTAACTTCAACGAAACGTTTCAACAAGATATAGGAGCTTGTTTTACATCAATAATTCCTTAATGTTGATTTTTTAAAAAGTACTAGCTCCACTGGCAGATTATTTCACTTAGAAAATGTGGAAAACAGAAAGAGGACGTTTTAATCAACATTCAAGAATTATGCACTTGGAAGAGGCTCATATCTTGCACTACAAATTAGACCGAAAAATAGGTGGCAAGATTTTGTGTGAAAAATGTACCGTTATAAGTAGTAATACTTTTATTTTTTCATCAATATTAAGGAAATATTTACTTTTAACAGTCTATATCTTTCTGAAAAGTTACTTGCAACTTACCTTTGTCGTTTAAAGTGTACTAAGATATTTGCACTAACGACTAGACAAAAGAAATACCTGGCAAGATTAAATGTGAAAATTATCATTATAAGTAAAATAATCTTCCAATGGAACTAGTACTTTTAAAAAAAATAAATATAAAGGAAATGTTGACTTAAAATTAATTCCTATATCTTCTTGAAAAGCTACTTATAGAATAGTTCTGCCGTATTTAAAGTGTACTAAGATATCCGCACTAGAAACTAGACCAGAACTACTTGGTGAGGTTTTGTGTTTTTGCAGTGATATACACGGACGAGCTGGTCACACTTTTTGTAATATGTTATCCATATTCCAGGCAGTACTAGTGCATGCACAGAAAAACACACATGCTTCAGTCCTGCTCTGGTCCAGTCCCCGGCACTTCAGGCGTGCTCCTTCACCGCGTAAGAATAATAGGGGCTGAAGGACAGAAAGCATCCTTCCTCTCCGGCTTTCACTGCTCTTCCTTTCCGCGCGACGGCCCGGCCCTCCCGAGTCCCCCTGCGCACTCTTGAGTGGGGCTGCGCATTGGTAGGGGAGGAGGGAGCTGAGGCAGAGAGGGGGAGGGGGTCGCGACTGTCACACTAAGCTCCAGCGTCGGCTGATGGCTCCGCATGAGGCATGCCACTTATCAGATTGGTGGGAAGGGTAGTAAAAATCAAGAAAAAAAAAACTGTGTTTGTGTGCGTGAGCGTGTGCTTGAGCGTGCGGGTGTGCGTGTGTCTGTGTGGGTGAGAATACACAGGGGAGGAAGGGTTGAAGTTGATGCCAGAGCCTATTAAAGCAATCTTTTTCATTTCCACACACGCAGACGGGCACTACACGCGAGCAGACACGCGGATCTACATGCGCCTCGCAACTCGCTCGCCCAACATCCTGCATTAAGATGTACAAAAACCTCCACAGATCCCCCAAACCCTCCTGCAGGCAGGCAGACAGTGGCGTGATGGCTTGACTGTAAAAAAAGGCTCCCCTCTTTTCTCATCCCTCTCTCCTTCCCCGTCTCCCTTTGCTTTTCATCCTTGGTTTCCATTCTCCCCCGGTGCCCCAGTTCACTCCAGTGCACACGCTCCCTTTCTCCCTCCACCCCCCACCTCCACCGCCTCTCTGTGGAGCCCATTTCCCTTCCCAGCTCTTCTTCGCATTTTCCCTGGCTTCACCTTCCTGTCTCCCTACTGCTGTTCTGATGTATCAAAGTGAAAAAAAAAGAAGAAAAAAAGTTAAAGTTAATCTACCAGAGGACCTAGTACTTTATCAGCAATATTAAGGAATTATTGCCTTACAATAGGCTCATATCTTGCTGAAAAGTTACTTGCTTTTTATTTCAATATTGCACTAGAAACTAGTGTGAACAAATACTTTTTGTGTTTATGCAGCGTAGCGTTAGCTTTGTAGCTCCGGTGAAATTACATGTAGATTATTTCACTTACAACAATAAATTTCTCCCATGTTTTAGTGAAATAATCCGCCACTGAAACTAGAACAATATTAGGGAATTATTGACTTAAAATAAGCTCATATGCTGCTGAAGAGTTACTTGTAAGTTAGTTTTGTCTTATTTCAAGCACACTAAGATATTTATTAGAAACTGTACCAAAAATATTCGGTTAGGTTTTGAGTTTTTGCAGGGTGGATGCGCCGCGCGCCCATTTGTTTCCTTTATTCGGTGCATGTTCGTAGACGTGACACACTTTCACACCAAGTGATGGAGTTTGGGCCTCTGATGGAAGAGGTCAGTCAGTCGCAGAGCAGATAAACAACACCTCATTAGTCCCGTTGAAGGGAGTTCTAGAGGCATCATTGTGCGATAGCATGCCAACGCGGCCCTGGGCTAAGCTGCGGACATGGAAACAATCCTGATCTGTCTGGAAGGTAACGATCACGTGTTATCCACTAGAAAGGACATAAATAATAAAGCATCGTGGTTAGGGGGGATAATGTGTCCCCATGTGGCCCCTATAGCCTAATGAATGCAGACATGTACACTGCGACAACATGCATGTAACGGGCATTCTTAGAATAACACCGATGCATCGCTGCCCAGGGCTGTTTTTATCTTCTGCACGCAAACGTGCAGAGTCCAGCCCATTCATAAGACTATAGAGTAGTCTACTGGGTCGCTTACATTGCAAAGATGTCCATACTGCTTGGAAAAAAAGTGAAAGAAACATAATGGGAGTGTTAAACTTAAAGAAAAAAAATAACTCAATTTATTCTGATAACCCTCATTTGCCTTCAGAGGTCATTTCAGTCCACTTGTTTCATTTATTCCAAGAGCAAATGTTCAGTCAAATAGCTGTTATGTGAAAAGTTACAATTACTGTAATTAGAGAAAACAGAAACTAGCAGTGCGCTGGCAAACTGGCATCATTCTGAGATATCTCACAGTGAAACATGGTGGTGGCGGCGTCATGCTCTGGGGGATGTTTTTCACAAAAGTTGATTATGTTTAACAGGAAGGAGGATAGAGATCAATACATGGCGATTCTGGAAGGTCAACTCTTGGAGGAGATTCAACGTCCAGGATATTCCTGCGCTAAATTGGTAAACTGTCACCATGTTGTGACAGTTTATCATGAGACAGATCATTTGTGAAAAGATCAGTCTCCTCCATCTCCTCCCTTAGCTTCTGAAGAAATGTACTGCTCCTGGTAAAAACAGCCAATCAGAGCAATGGGGAGGGCCTTAGTGCTGTCAATTAACTCTGTGTACATGTAGAACGGTGGAAAAACAACTCACCATTGCAGGAAAACCGTTTATCTGATGTCATCGGTGGCAATTCTAACTAGTCTTAGCATTCATGGCAGACTCCATTGTGGTGGATCAGCAAAAGAGAGGGTGGGAGCAGCTTGTACACGAGCATGAGTGACAGTGCTAAGACCCTCCTCATGGCTCTGATTGGTTGTTTCTGATGAAGTGGAGTATTTGTGCAGTAGGAACACAGGGAGAAGGCAGAGGAGCTCGACTTTCTCCGGTGTCTCATAATGTACTTTCACGACATGGTGTCAGTTTTAACAAATAAGTCTTCTTCTTTTTTTTAAAGTAACAGTTGCATAATGCAGCTTTAAAGTCCAGACATGAACTTTAAATTAGAAAGTGGATGTTCACACTGACTGAACTTGATTAATAACTATGTTCCACATACCTCGGTCTGGTTTCAGATTATAAACTCTGAGAAGTTTAAATTTGACAAAAGATAGAAAGTACAACATCTCACTCTGTGTTTAGTAAAACACTACAATGTACAAAAGTTACTTTTTGACTACCTGTAATGTAAACTATTGACAAGAGAATCCATAAAGGCCCAGCATGACTTTCAGCTCTCTTTCTGTACAACACAACTTTATACATTCTTGCACTCAACTCTTCCTTTTGTTTTTTTTGCATTCCACCTCTTCTTCCCTGAACTCCTACATGTTAGGCGGCCCTCCTTTTCTCCTGGCACCGACGTTAATGCACTCCCAATCAGCCTGTCTATTAGGCGGACGTGGGCAACATGTTCATCAGGCCATCCAAGAAGGCCTGCATGCAAATGAGCTCAAACTGCAGCGTGTTGCAAAACTCCTTGAAAATCCTGAGAGGCAGAACGTGTGGAAGACATGCATCTGGGAGACGCGGCGGGCTGTCCAATTCATGCTGATGAAAACCACAGAGACGAGCAGCACAAAGGATTAACCTAATCAGGATGTCTTTTTGATGTTTTGATGCAACGCTGAGACACCCGAATGTGAAAATCACCGCTACGAATTCCGTCCGCGAAGCGCGAGCCTTCAAGGAGCGTTTTCCTTCCCCTGTCAGCCGGAGCCTTTGTCATGAGCAGCTCAACTTTCTCCTCCCCGAAATGAAACAAAACTTTTGCCGGAATTGCTAAAAGCGAGACACACAACAGACAGATATGACACTTTGATTCTCTATCCTCCCTCCCGACCGCCAGGCATTTCACAGCACTTAGTGTTTTGTTGTTGCTCCCGGCGAGACGCGTTTATTTTCACCTCAGTTCTTTGCTATTGTTAAGTTTTTAAAACTGTCAGGTGGAATGGGAGAAAAACGAAGAGAAGACATTAAGACGGCGTGAGGAGTTTTATAGGATTTAAGTTGAAAAATGACATGAAGTAGAAGCTGTTGAGAGACGGCGCCAAAACTTTGAGGCTAAGTCAGGCTGGTTCGCTACGAGGGTCATTGACGATAGGAGAAAACACAAAAAGAGACAAAATACCCCTCAAATTTTGGGAATTAATCTTAGAATTTAAAAAATAAAAACTCAAAAAGTTTTATATTGATCTCAGAAATTTTCCAGAAAAAAGGAAAAATACTCAAAGTATGATAATTGCAAGAAAAAATTTTGATACTGATCTAGGAATTTTTTTAGAACAAACTAGAAACTCAAGTCAAAAATATTCGAGTATTGACATTCAGAAAATTTCCAAAAGTCAAAAATGCTCAACTTTTCAAACTCAGAAATTTCCCCAAAAAAATTTCTAGAATTTTTTACGTTGTTTTTTTTGTAGAAAATTTCTGATTAATCTAAAAATTTCTGATTTCTTCCAAGCAAATTTTTTACTTTCAAGTGAAAAATACTTCTTTAAAAATTTAAGAAAATTTCAGCTTTTTTTGAGTTTTCAAACTCAGAAATTTCTAAGATTTGCTTTGAAAACCTATAAGGTTCCAAGCAAATTTTAAACTTTTCACACCCAGAAATTTCTACTTTTTTTTACACAGTGGCCTTGACACGCTGTTGTAGGTTCGCAGGTCTCCCTCTTTGTATTCAGGAGGCCTGCAGTTAAACGCACAGAGCAGGGGGAGTGTCAGAGCAGCCCGCAGCATGCCAACTCTTAAGTGACTGTGGCACTCAAAGATAATGAAGAACGATGATGAGGCCAAGGAGGGCATGTACCGGGCCCACATGCACAGGGAAAATCACCAGCAGCACAAAGCTACTCAGAAAGATTTAAGCTTTGCCCACAGCACTGATTGCATGTCAGAGTGTCAGACCTCTGGCTCAAATTGCTGCCTCTATTCAAATGTTCTGCATTTCCTAAAGAAAAAAAAAAAATGTCTCTGTGTGTTTGTGCTTTTGCCTGGTGTGTGACTTGTATATTGTTGCCAAACCTTGAAATGACAACTGAGCAACCATAAAAAACTAAATAAAAAAAAACATAAAATGTGCAAAACTGAAATCATTCAAAACAACCAAGCCCCCACCCCCGCGCCTTCGTCAGTTGTGACCTGGAAACACGCTTGTTGTCTTTTGTTCAGAGTTCTGTGCCTTTCCCAGTGATATGCTAACTAATCCTATTAAGGTAATCCACATGAAAACAACTTACGGCGCGATAGCGGTGGGGAGCGCCTTCGCGGTTAATTTATGCCATATTAAAATGTGCAGAGAACCGAAATAATTAATGGAACTCCATCGGAAGTTTTTCATGCGACGGGAATGCTGAATTGATACCTGCAGGATGTGAGTTTTATTCGAGTGCAAGTCTGGGAATGCTTCTGTGTCGATAGTCGGTCTGTGATTGAAAGCAAATGTTTTTAATGTGCATAATTTAAATGCTCTATTCTTATTTGTATGGAAACATGAGGGGGGCTTATATGACAATGATCACAGGACTTCTGAAGTACGGTGCCTTGTAAGAGTATCTTCTATTTTTTTATTGCATTTTTCATATTGCAATTTAACGGGTAGGAAATGCTACACAGATTAAAAAAAGTTAAACAATACAAATATGAGACATGTGGCATCCACTGACTGTATAGTTGCACAAATTGGAATTACAAAAATAAATTCACTTGACAGAAATGTGCCAATTTCGAAAAAAACACAAACTCAGATTGACAATGAAGAGGTTTTTAAAAACCTTCTCAAAAACATACATTGATGTTTATGATTGCAAAGACAAGGTCACACTGTAGATGTGTCATTTAATTTTGCCAGATATTTCCAAGAGTACACAGAGTGGAAATCAGGAGAGTCACTTTGGATATAATTCAGAATACATCCCTGCTATTGGATTTTCTGCATATAAAGCATCCTGTGTGGTTGGATAATAGTAGCAAAAAGATTCAGAGAGAAGTAAAATATATGCTTTTGCTGGAATCCTGCAGCTCCATGTTGAAACAGAAGCTGTTCGAGTCAGGAAGAGGCAACAATGCTAACCGATGCAAAGTCGATTTTAACATCTCCAAAGGTCTTTAATTCCCCAAGCGACGTTTGGGCCCCTCCCCATGAGCGCTCGCTCCGGCTCTGAACAATGTCCGCTGGTTAACCAATGCTGAGTGATGTGGATAGAAAGCCCGCGCACATGGGATTATGAATAAAACATGTTGCCCTTATTAAAAATAATCTGGCTCTAAAGTGCCAAAGGCCCTTGAGGTCGATAACCACCCCCCCACCCCTCGCTCCATCACTCCAGCATCTCACAGGGTTCAAGGAAAAGGGTCCCTGATTAGCGCTGGCAACATCCAGAGAATGTATTCAGTCTGTATGATCCACTGCTGAACGTGTTGTGTGGAATTAAACAAAACAGCAATTGGTGCTCAGGGAAACGCAAATGGAGAGTGTCAGGATGTCGGTGTTGTGTTGGGGCAGAGCTTCGACCCTCAGGTGTTCCTACCTGAACATCTCACCCAGGCCCTTCAGCACACCCTTCTTTGGTTTGTTCTTGTCTTTCTCCTTGTCCACGCTCTTGGTTTCCTTCGGCCCGCCCAGCGCACCGTCTTTCTGTTTGTCATCAACCAGCCCGCCGCCTAGGCTGAGGTCATCACTTGTGGACATCGACTCGAGGCCTGACCGGTAGCTCTCCTCTGTGTCTTCATCCACTGGAAACACAGAAAAAGTCAGATGGAGTGTTAAATATACAGTAATGGTACAGACTTTCTGTGCAGTCACAATTCAATGGGTCAGGACTATCAAAAAAAGTAATGGTCCTCCTTTGATTTAACTCTAGTAAAGTATATTTCTGGAAACTTGAGTTCAATTTCACCAGCCACACCAAGGCCTAGTTACTGCCAGAATGAAGATATTGCTTAAAGAGAACCTGTCTGACAACATGAAGCAAGCAGAAAGATCCCATAAAGCACTATATCATGCCTTGACATGAAAAAAGTTCAAGAACCTATCTAAGCCGTACCATACCCAACTCCTCTAGAGCTTACAAACAAACAGGGAACAAAATCTGAAGTACCACAAACCTCCCGTAAAGGTCAGTGTCTACGATATAATCATAATTATGAGACTGGGTGAAAACATAATCCATGGGAGACTTCCAACATCAAAATGCCAGCTGACCAAAGAGACAACTGAAAAACCCTGCGCATTGACAAGACATTGATAGAACTGTTTGGAGGATGTGCATCCCATTACATAGCATGTTGGACTTGAAGACATCAAGTCTTCAGGACCGGGAAGATTTGATGTAAACAACCGAACGAAGATTTCTCTCAACCAGAAAATCTCAACAAGGGAGCGTTGTCTCGACATAAAGTATGCTTGGGCTATGCAGTGAGGAAGTTATACCTAGCATTCCATCAAGCCCACCTCTAACAGAAGGGTCTTGGAGTGGCCTGGTTAAAGTCTGAACTTAAATCCAATGGAAAACCTTGTGGCATAATATGGAACATTCTTGAAAACACTCCAATTAAGACAATTTTCCAGAAGAACAGGCCAAAATTCCTCCATTCATTGTTATTGCAGACATTGTGGCCAATTGGAGTGACCAAGCCATTAGAGGATTACTTTTTCACATAGAACCTATGTGAAAAAGTAGAGCCTACTTTTCTAGGCTCTACTACTGGATTTGGATGGAAAATCCATCCAAATCCATCCATTTCCCTTTATACACCAATTTAAAAAAGCAGTTCATACAAACTCCTGTTTTTGTCTCACAATGTTTGTTGATCTGTAACATTTAAGGCACAAAGAGCAAAAGAAGAACCTTAAGGGGGAAATATTTTATCACAGCACTTCCACATTGTGAGGAACTTTTACACAAGCCAAGGCAGCTTAGAAAATAAAGTGCAACTAAATGAACTTTAACTTTCAGCCGACTCCCTGCAGATCAATGAAGCTGTATTTGAAATCAGCAGACAGCGCCAGTTTTCTTTTATCAGTTGCAGTGCATAACTTCTTTCTTTTAGCAACATCAGAGGAGCCATGAAAAAAAAAAACTGTGTCCCAAAAGGTATAGCAGCTCTGAACAAAACACACTGAATTCATTCGCCTCATTAGAGCGGAATATATTTACATTGCACACCCACTGAGAGTAGTGTGCACTGGAACAGATTTTCACTTAGCTCAGACGCTCAAGTTATTTCAGTTGTATTTCACAAAGATCACAGAAAGAAAAAAATATAATAACTCTTCTTCTGCTGTATTTTACACATAAAAAAAAACAAAAAAAAAAACGCCTTCACGCAAGCGTAAGCAGTAATGATAGTCATGCGAATCTGATTTTTAATTACGTCTGAACTAATTTTAAACTCGACATCAAACTCAAACCGAACTCCTTAGGTGCTGCAAGGTTGATTAAACCCAAAGTTTTCATCACATCTAATCAGAATCAATGTAGAAAATGTAATTAATCCGTCACTAATTATGCATTTAAATAATCTTGAAGAAGGCTTCTGGGGATCATGATTGCAAATACGACGTGCGCCAAGCTTGGCACGGCTCCCGTCTGCGCTCTGAGGTATGAAGTAGATGTCCCTTAGATTACAATGTATTACAGTCATGCATGTCATTGTTCAACTTCTGCCTCTGATATACAGTATATATATGTATACATAGAGATAGAGAGACAGAAAGAGCAAGAGAAAAGTGCTTATCATGTGGAAAGAAGAGGGAGGCGAGAAAAAGATATTTAGCAGCCTAAGGAAGGGGAGAGTATGCTGGAATCAGATTTGAAGGATGATCGGGTTTGGCTTTCTTCTTGTGATCTGTGCAGCTATCAGCCTTTTGTTTCAGCTGCCACCTCAAAGGAAACCACCGAAACGGAATGTGAGCACAGAGCACCGAACGGCGAGAACACAAAGGAGATTAGTGTCTTAAATCTGCTAGATTATGCAGCTGGTCTCTGCACACGGCCTCTCGCCTCTGTTTGCACAGGTGCCTCTGCGCCGCATTAGAATGGCTCAGAAAACTCAGTTCGTTTCAACAATTTGATTCAAAAAGCGATGATGTAGTTTTAATAGAAACAGGATGAGCTAATTCATGTGTGTGTTTTTTTTTTTTTCAATTGTTATCGACAGATTGAATAACAATTCCTTGCTACAATAATTACAAAATATTTTGTAATATAGAACTGCAGTGCTATGATCATGTCATGGCTCACTTAATTATGAGAAAGAGTGTTGATCTAAGATTGGTTGAGCGTGTGGTGTCCAAGTATATTAATCTGGGTTTGTGCAGGTTTCACCAACTTAAATGTAAGACTTTTTTAGACCTTTATGAATTAAATTTAAGACCTGCATCAAAAAAAATCACATATTTTATATAGTGGCAGTGCCCAGCTGTTTTGCCCAGAATGCTTTTTGAATTGTGTGAGTTGGCAAAAGAAGTGAGTCAGCGGCAAAGACAACTCATCCAGCAAACTGCTGATGAATTTCCACTTACCCACGATAGACACAAAAAACTACCTAGCTAGCTAACTAGCCGCAAGCTACCGCTCAATAGCAGTAGGATTTTTAATACCTTGTAAACACTGTGAGTCATTTCTCATACTAGCACTAGATACGGTAGCTTGTTTTGGTTGTGTTTACTGTTGGAGAAGGTTTTTCCTCCAGCTAGATTCATGATGCATGAGGTTCAAGAAGAGTCAGTGACTTGGATTCATGAATTCCATTTATTAAGACTAAAATGCGACGCTGATCCATTGTCATGTTTTTCTTATGGGAAAGCACAGCAAAAATGACACCTAACAACAGTTTCTGATTCCTTTAGTAGGCCTCTATGTAAACTAGGTCCTAAAGAGGGCGTGCCCTAGCGTGTGTGCATGTGTGTATATAGGAGCATGCAAGTAGCTAAAACAGATAGAGGAACACACAGAATTTGCTTCCTCTTTTTGGAACGGTCTCCGGTCAGAATTCAATTTGAGACCCAGATTTTGCTTTTTTGATCCGTGCCAGAGTTCAATTGCGCATTCACACCTCCCCGAACGAACCGGACTTTCTTCGCAAATGAATTGGGAGTTGGATTTAAGCAGACTAAACATTGCTGGTGTGATTACCTGAGATGAACCTGGACACCTGCACACATTCGTATGCGGTTTCTGGATAGGGATCTGCTCGATCCCTCTGTCTGCCGCCTGCTTATCATCCACTTAAGAACAATGGCGCTGAGTAGCAGCTGTGAGCTGTATCTGGCTAGTTAAATGAATGAGATTAGCAGTAGTGCTAATGTTCCTACCACTGCTTAATGATGCTGAGCTGCAGATAACACTCTAAATATTTTAATCCAGAACTTCCCAGAGGGCAGCAGATGAACGCGTTTGTCTGCACACACCTGCATCTGCAGGTTTTTGTTCATGTTCAAGCTGATTTGAAGTCAATATATACACACATTTATACACTATAAACTATTAAACATGACATTAAATGAGAGGGGAAAAAAGAGTTATATCTTTTTAAAAAGCAGGAAAAAAGCTTTCACCATCACACATCAGAAGGTGAGGCCGGGTAGACTGATTTGATGGGTGTCAAAAAGAAGAAAAAGCTCGACATTCTCAACTGCTAGCAGAAGCCTTGATGACAGTGTCAGGAAACTCAAAGATAATTTGCGGCAGGCGGCAATCGCCTGAAACATTTTGTCACTTCTCTGAAATCAACCATTAAACTTTTCTCCCTTAATAATCATAGACCTTTAAGACGGCCTGTCAGCGAAGGTTATGAAAGACAAAGAAAATTGCAAGTCATTTCTCTCTTCCCCCCCGCCAACACATAAAAGACGTGAGAGATGATTTTACTTTCTCTATCTTATTCCTTCAAAACAGTACAACACAAAAGCGGCACAAGAGGAAGCACATTTTGTTTCTTGTTGTGTTTTTTTTGTTTTGTTTTGTTTTTGTCCAGCAGAATATCTTGTGGGGACACATTTTCTTTACACGTTGTTGCCCCCTCCGCACCCCACGCCCATTCCTCCGTTCTTATTTTATGTAAATAAAAGTCTGGGAGCATGTGGAAGGCAGCGGCTTATCTGTCAACTCTGACTATTAACCTCAGTGACGAGCGCAGGCTGGCTGCTTTTATCTAAATTGAAAAACAGAGTTATTTGAATATCATGGGGAGAATGCAATATACTGCAGCAGGGGAAATCGGTTGCTTTCCCCATTTTTCTTTGCAGAGATAAGACTGTATTTAGTGGCTTGCCGACAGAGCTTATGAGAACAAAGAGTTTCAGGCAAATAATTCCTCCTTTTTCAAATGTCCCCCAGCTCTTTTAATGGAATCCTTTAATGGTGAAAGGAAATTTATATCGAGTGATTACTCTTGTGGTGTTGCAGTGTTATTACCTGTCGGAAACTGTAACACGGCTGTCTCTTCGCGTCCTGCGTGTGTGCTGTCATCGCCTGACAACTACAGTCACGTGCAGAAATAGTCGCACCCCTTGAACTTTTTAGCGTTTTACCACACACATCACTGTGTTCTAATGGGATTTTACAGGACAGACCAACACAATGCAGAATTATGGGGAGTTGTTGATGTGATTTTCCAACAAAAGAACTGAACAGTGTTGACATACATGTTTAGCTTCTTCAGTCTAACACCCCGAAATAAAAATCTTGTGCAACAAACTCCCTTTAGAAGAGGCTTTACTCAATCCACCATGTGTCACTGTGGAGGTTATGTGTCAAAGGTCATGCACAATACTCGGGTTTTCTCTTTTTGCTGAAAGGTTACTTATAAGTTACTTAAGTTGTCTTATTTCAAGTGTGATAAGATATTTGCAGTAGAAACTAGAACAAAAATAGAATTGTTAAGCGGAAATATAGAAATCCTCACATGTCTCCACGCTGTTTTCTTCCCTTGGTATGAGACCAGGTTTCGCATATGACTTGTCGATTGCCGCCCGGAAGCTCTCGTTGCAGCCCCGCCCCCTGATGATGTGTGGATGAATCCTCTGGACGTTGAGCTCGTCGCCCGCGATGACGACGGCGGCATCTTTCTGGAGACTCTCCATTGAGCTGGACTTTTTTAGACCCGGGGAAGAGCCGGCTTGTCGCTCTTCAAAACCTGCAAAAACGAGTGAGGAGTGTAGAAATGGTCGTGAGATTTTTGGCTTTTAGTATTACGCAGCAAGCAGGATTTAGTATAAATGTGTACTTTATACATAGAACTGTATACACATTTACAAAATATGGAACTGGGTCATTTAAATAAATCCTTCATATTTTCAACAAAGACTCTACGTCTTTGGACAAAAGAAAAGGTTAAAGTATATCAATCACAATCAGAAATAGATGCCTTGATATTGAGGGCTACGAGTGTCATAATTCAATAAATCCTTATATTAATATATTAAATCATAGTCAATAAATTAGTGAATGCATTCTGATGAGACTTGCTTGTTAGACTAAAAGCATCTTTAAAAATAACCTTAAATTAAACTCTTTCTAGATAATGTAACATTCTAATCTTAAATGTCACGTCTTCATCGGCTGTAAGCGAAATAAAGGCATGAAAAGAACCAGTCTGTGTGATTGCAATGTGCTTCACTTGAGAAATGAGTTACTAAAATAAATAAACTTTACCAATCAACTTTTTTTTTTATTTGCTCTGTAAATATGTGAGAATCCAACACAATTACCGATGAAATAAATAAATAAGATTTGCATTGAAGAACTGTTCAAACAATCTACAGTTCAGGATAAAATGATTCGTAGGCTGTTACAGACCATGTGATTGGCCTGGAGTTAAAGTACCAATCAGATTTTAGGCACACAGATTGTTTTTTGTTTTTTTTTTTAATGATGGATTGCAGCACTACTGAAATTACTAAATTGTGTATGACTCTATGCATGATTTAAACTTATAATGACTTCAAGTTATAATCTAGCATTTGCATTTGTTGGCTTGTTTTAATGTGTATTTACTTTTACTGGTTAAATTAAACTATGTTCTTTGGAGGGTTTGGGAAATTTGGGGGGTGGGGGGGGTTAAAAATCACATAAATATATATTCCCAAACACTATTTACTGTTACAAATTACACTTTACTTCGTATCATTGTTGCTGATTCAACCCTACCCCAAACTCTAAGGGAAAGTATTTACTGTACTGCAGCAGTACAGACAACTTCCTTTGATTCCATATACTGTAATAATTTTTACAGTACATGTTTTTACAAATGTTTAAATAGTCCTAAAATTATTTAAACATCTGCAGTGTTTTTTACTTAATTTCTTAGAGATGCATAATAAACTATATGGGAATCTCACGGCTGTAACAGAGTTTTTCCTTCTGAAAATGTCAGACATGGCTGTCAGCTACGATGACAACAAACCAGTGAAGGAAATAGATCTCGAGCCTCGTGTTGATTAATTAGCTTCTAGCATTGAACTACCACAAAATGTACAATTTCACAGAATATTACAATCATTTATATAAACCGTAGCAATGTCTGAACAAGGCATTGGGGCTATTATGGGCACTCGTGTTTGTTGGAAAGGGATCACTTTGTTACCGCGTATTTATGTGACTACTAAAGTTTGCACGGCAATGCAAATAAACGGTTAACATGAACTGTAAATTGTTAACATGATACAAGGAAAGAAAGCATTCTGCCTCTTGTACCGCCGAGTTGTGTTCCAGATTGCTGTATTTTTTGTTTTTTTTTAGCAATACTTTCAAGAGGTTTATTTAGGTTATGTAAGCGGAGCTACACTTGGGTATTGGTATTTCATTTTGTCAGGGAGCATCCATCAGCTACCCGACTTCTCTCCTTATCCAGCAGCAGGTAAACAAGTAGATCTGTTTTCGATTTTCAGTCCCTTCTTCTCCTGTTTGACTCAGGGTGCAGCCGGTTACTGTCCAAATAGCATGCACAAGTAAAGCTTTAAAAAAAGAACTTTCAATAATAATAGTAACACTTGTTAGACTTATTGATTCAGAGGCCATGGCATATGCTGAGAAAATGTATCCATAAAGGAAGTGTGCCATTAAAATTCTCTTTAGATTATGAAGGTTTTTGGGTTTTCGACAGCAAATAGCACTATGTGATTTAGTTCCTATCACACACATGCAAGCAATTTTAGGGACCCCAAAGGAGCAGTAACATTTAACTGATATGAACAGGATCCATGTCACGTTTAAAGCAGCCTAAATGAGGCGTGTTCGACCACTGCCGGTGATCACATGGACCTCTTGGCAAACTAAACAAACACCCTAAATGAAAGAAAACTATTTGTTGCTCAGGAAAGCCAACCTCTAAACATAAAAAACCGCAATTCCAGCTGAAAGAATTTGCAGGGTATGTCACTGCCAGGTTTGCACATTCAAAGCCTTTGGCTCATTCTTCTTCACTGAATGGTTTTAATATGACCATATGGTGTTGATATATTCTGCTCTAAACATTATGTTTGACTCCTGCTTTCAGTGGCGCTTGTGGAAATTAAAGGTTAGCTGATTTGGACTGAGCAGCTTTCACAACAACTTCTTTGTTAAATTTGAAATATGTCATTTTTAGAATATGCTTTTTTGCATTTTTGTTAAAACTGTATGTATGTATGTTATGAGATAGATAATGTGTTAAGAGAAAAGATTGAACTCCTCCACGTTCTCCCTGACCTAGCATTGCAGTCTGAAGAAATGTCCCGCTCCCAACAAAAACAACCAATCAGAGCCGGGGGGAGGGTCTTAGCGGTGTCAATCAGCCTCATGTAGTCGCTGGTAAATGTGCCAATGGGAGAAAAACAACTTACTGTTACAGGAAACCTGTTCATCTGTGGTCATGGGTGACCATGCTAACTGGCCTAACATTGAAAACATGCTATGCTAGCAGCAGCATAATAGAGAGCAAGTGGGGTGTCACATCCCTAACACCGGCCTCATGGGTGTGGCTGGTTGTTTCCAGGGAGAAGGCAGAGAA
Source organism: Brachyrhaphis roseni (assembly GCA_903066815.1). Taxonomy (NCBI): domain Eukaryota; kingdom Metazoa; phylum Chordata; class Actinopteri; order Cyprinodontiformes; family Poeciliidae; genus Brachyrhaphis; species Brachyrhaphis roseni. Next base: position 78,031 of record CAEFZY010051448.1, read on the forward strand.
ACTTGGTTTTCTTCAGAGATGATCTGTTTTATACCAAACTGTGAGAACGTAGCGACAGTTTCTACAAATATGTAACAAAATATTTTTTTTATAAAAGTTACATACTGCAGCTTTAAAGACAAAATGAATAGGTTAAGCTAGTGAGATCAGGGCATTGGTTTATAGGGATGCTAAAGTATGATGAAGTAAAGTTACCCATAAAAGTATTTTTTCTCACCCCACAAAAGTACTTGAGTAAATGTAACTCAGTTTTCTAACTTCATCCTACTTAAAGCTCAACTTTCTCCTTTCACCTGTCTGTTGAGTTCCCCTCAGGATGCTGTTTGGTCACTAATCTTCCCTAACAAACCTTGGATAAACTGTGACTAAACTAAACAAAAGATGGTTATATTTACTAATTAGATGACTACTGAAAGCAGTTGGTTGCACTGAATTTGGGGCATTTGGGGAAAAAAATGTCCCCTTTCATAGTTACCTCTGGAGTTGTGTTGGTTATCTGTCAAAAAATACACAGAAATTTTGGGTTGTAGTTTTGGTTGACAAAAAATGTTGAAAACTTCAATCTCACGTATTTCGTGAGACTATATTTATCTTGTTATATTTTATACTTACATTCTAAACTATCTTGGCAAATCCTTGCACATAAGACAGCGTCCTTCTCTGCTTTGTTAGCAACTAACAAAGCAGAGTGCTTCACTCAGTGAAGCACATGACAGTGAAGCACTGAGTGTTTCACTGTCATGAGTGCCAGGTATGGATTTAAGAGGAAAACAAATCAAATAGGCTCAAAGGTCAGCTGCCAGTCACGGGAGTAAACATCGTAATACTGTACATCATTAACACAACCTTTCTCCCTTTTTGGTCAATGCTAATTAGACCATGCAATCGATGCCAAAAGCATATAGCAAAGCACGACTCTGTACCACTGCATCTGTTTAGGTAAGGAGATGTCCTACATGCACCATTATTGACAAAATGCTCAGTCGATCAGGATTACTGCTGCTTCATCCTAAAAGTCGTTTTTTTATAATTTTTTTTTTGGAAGGACATAGTTTTTATTTGAATGCTGTTATGGCAAATATGAATGCCAACAGAGAATAAACGGATTTACAGCACTAACAGGAAAAAATTAAGTCTCTCTAACTCACGGACTGTGTAATGTCATTGTATGAAGGACAAGAGAGAAAAACTTTTGATTTAATAGAGAAAAAAACCCAAAAAAACACAGGCATACAAAATGTCCCAGCTTAATGGTTCAAACACAAATTACTTTGAAATGTTAAAACCATATTTTTTCTTCTTCTTTCATTTTTTTTAATAAAGGATGCCAATTGTGAATTCCACAGAGTTCACTCAGTGCCTGTTCAAAGAAACCCAAATGACATCTGCTGTACTTGTACAGGGAATTATCCTCCTGCTTGGTATTCTGCCCTACAATCCTACTCATCATTGTTTCTAGTCAACGCTCTGGATGACTGAGAGAAGCAAAGACCCAAAGAGAATGGGTGAGCGAAGCAAAAGGAGAGAGAGAGAGACAGTTTGCACACAGACCCAAATGACTCCAACCTGCCTTTGTTTTGGGGCCCCCGGCTCTCCTGGGAGACTTTGACGGACAGCTCTCTGTATACCGGTCTATTATGTGATTCCTATCACACAACTGGAGCCCCAGTGCTCCGCTGCTCATCGCCTTCGTATTCAGAGGGAAGAAAATACAAATTCCCCCATTTGCATACAGACACGGGTTTGCCACTCCCAACACGTCTGGAGGAGAAATTAAAATGATCAGAATAAGAAAAGAAGACAATCAAATTAAACTGAGAGGAAGTACACCTTGAAACTCATCACGGCTGCAAACAAAACTGGCCAACGTGGTGAGCTCTTTGCCGTGATTAAGGCCAAGGACAGCTAATCGGAGACAACCTATTGCTATTAAGGACTATCAAGGAGATGTGGCAAACTCTATGAATAAATAAGAAGCAGTTATTACAGTGACAGAAGCCCGTGGTATGATTAGAGTGGCTGAAACTATGCTTACCGACCATTATTCACCACAAGTCCTTGCATTCAAAGATCTGTGTACAGACAGGTTCTCCATTACACATAATTTATTCAGAGAGTTAGCGCTTTACGCTGGGCGTTAAAGGGGTAATTAGGGTAAAAATAGCTTCTAAGGTGGTAGTATAAAGGCCATGCGCTTGTTTCCTGATGGAAATAAGGTGTCTTCGGGTCAGATATGCTATTAGGTCTATCCTAGCGGTGGATCATTAACCCGAAGGAGCATGTCCTCTGGAGGCTTGTACAAGCCACCCAACATTTGCCATTACTACCTGAACTTATGCCTGCTATATGAATTAAGGAGGCAGAAACATTTGCAGTGTAAGCTTCAGTAGCTTGTCGCATCTGTGAAATATGTGTGTCACTTCTGATGCACTCCTATTCTAAACAGTACATGTGTATTAGAATCAAGGGTGTGTAATTTAGTGCTATACTGCATCAGAAAAGGTTAGCTTCTGAAGGATTGGCTGACTATCAAGGCAGGAAGTTCAAATGCTCAGAGTACACCCCGAAGGTCAGATATTTGATACTGAGCCTAACCAGAATGAAGGTTGAACATTTATTTTTACTTCCAACTGGCATCGGAAATTAGGTAATTTGAGTATACCAACAATTCAACAGAAGTGGCACATTAGACAAAAAAAATAACTGGAGAGTGTGTACCAACTATTAAGGGATAACACTTGTTTCCCCCTCTGAGGAAGTCTACTGTATGGTATTGAAGGCTCAAATGATTCAATCAATCATTTGAGCCTTTTCAAGGCTCAAATGATTGATTGATGATTGATGAGTTTCATCAATCATGTTGTCAAAGTAGATCCCCTTCTCCTCCGCATCAAGAGGACTGAGTTGAGATAATTTGGGTAATTGGTGTGGATTCTTTTCAAGGCAGGTCCCATTGGCAGAAGTCTCATGAAATCTCTGAAGGTGGATTGTGCTTTTAGTAACTGTTTTAACTGCACTGTTGTCAGGACACTTCTGTAAAAGAGATCTTTGATCTCAAAGAGTTTTATTCTGGTTAAACAAAGGTTAAAGAAGAAGGTATTGTATATACTTTCTGGCCCAGGAGGGTCTAGGGATCCCCAGAATACACTGGAGAGAATTGGACAGGAGGTTATACAGACAGAAGGACAGAGCTAAGAATGGTTTTTTTTTAGGTGACATGATGAACTCCACCATTAAGACTGACTTTTCATTTGTTAGAAACTCTTGGGCTGTCTGTGTTAATGTAATACATTAAATTCTGAAGTATAAAGAGTCTGATTATAAGGGATCAATTGCAAGAGCTGAAGAGGCCAACCGGCTAAGAATATCTACTTGCAGAAAAAGCCTCTCCACTGCCTGACTCTCTTTGGCCTTCCATACTTCTATGAGCATTAAGTGTTTTCTTTAATTTGCACCCAGAATGAGCACAATGGAGCTGGCATCGGTTGCCCGTTCTATACTCAATACCACAAAAGTCTCTCTTAGCAATATGAAAAGAAAAAAAAAACCTAATTTTACTATGCAGCAATTACATCAACACTCTTCGCTGTGAGAGTGTAAAGGGGCCACAATCCCACATCCAATAAATAGCTATTTCTGATCTGGTTATGAAAAAACAGAATAAGCCTGTTTTTCACCATTCTCTTCTTGATCTACAGACCCACCAGAACGATTGTCTGAAATAATGATAACAGTGTATCAAGCGTCAGCTGCTCGCTCCCAGTGATCCCTGTGTTGCAGCTAATCTCATCGGTTTGTACTTAACAACCCACCACCTTATTAGTTAGTGCACTTGATGCCACGTTACCAAGCACAAGCAAAGCAAAAGAAGGCCGAGTCAGAATGTGAAGGATGGATTCAATTATCCAAATAGAAAAGATCTTACACCTGATGTAAAAACCTGTCCATCATGAGGCTTACAAATGCCTGCGATGAGATAATGTATTAATACTGGAAGACGGCCCATCTCACATCTTTCTTTCTTTTTTTCCCTTCTTCACTTAATCTTGACAGATACAAAGCAGCAGGGAGTCTGACAAGTTTAACATATTTCAGTAAAGTCATGTGATCTGTATGCTGAATTGAGTATGGAGACTTCAAACGTGGTGAAAGTGAAGGGAGGGGGGAAACAAAATGGGGGAAAAATTGAAAGTTGTGGATTGAATATATGAGGAGTGCTTAAAAACCGTAGGACTTGCAGTGAATCTGAACAAAATCAGAAAAAAATCTAAAGGATCTACAGCAGCTTGCAAAAGTATTCATACATATTGAACTTTTTAATATTTAGCTAAGCTTCAGTGAGGTACACCAGGCTTTTTATTAGGGTTGTATGTGATAGTTTAACAGCAAATAAAGTAAAATGAAGGAAATATACAATTTTTATTGTCTTTTGTTAACATAAATAAAAATGTGAAAAGTGTGCCAGACAATTTTATTCATCTCCACTCCCACAAAAACTTTCAGAATCACCTTTTTGTTACAATAAAGCAGCAACGTTTGAAGTAAAACTAAGAAAAATTACTTTATAATAGAAAAACCTTTCTTCAACTAGTTTTACTTTAACCAGCTAAACTTTGTAAATATGGTGTCTCATTCTAACTTATGACGTCAAAACTGACTTTTACAATATTTGAATCTCTTTTTAGAGATAGGGTGAGAAGCTCAGTCATCCGGGAGGGACTCAGAGTAGAGCCGCTGCTCCTTCACGTCGAGAGGAGCCA
>CAEFZY010051449.1:0-11261 GCA_903066815.1 Brachyrhaphis roseni
TTTTCTAGCCGTCACGGTAACTGAAAGCGTGCGGTTGTTGTCAGAGCCTTATGTGCAAAGAGCCCATTGCTGCTGTTTACTGCTGCGTCACAGGCACTGTTTGGAAAGAAAAGCTAAGGTATATTATTAAAACTTTGAAAACTCTTTCTGTGTACCGTCTGTATGTAGGCACATGCGGCTTATACACAGGTGCGGTTTATGTATGTATAAAATGGGTTTTCCTCTAAAATATGCGGGGTGCGGCTTATAATCAGGTGCGCTCTATAGTCCGGGAATTGCGGTATACAAGAAATTTAAGCTGCACAATACATTGACTTGTAAACATTATATAACAATCAATGTGTGCAATATCAAAATTGCAAAAAACTGCTTAGATGCAATAATTTGTAGGTTATGATGTTTCAGATGCCATGCACTTAAACTATGCTTGTAAATAATATTTATTTATGCTTAGACCTGGTATAAATCTTAGAGGTCAGAAAGACTAGCATAGGTATTATAATGATCATAAACAACTGGGATTGAGTGATCTGCAACCATTAGACAGGCAAGGCTGAGTTAGGTGATCCTGCAGAGATGGAATGGTGGATATACTGGCATTGAGATGCCAGGGAGAAGGGAAAAAAAAGAAACCTCACAGAAGACCTGCTAAAGAATAATATCCATAGGGTTAGGATTGCTTTTGGAAAAAGTTTCCATCATTGAATACTCTTCTTCAACATTCTTGAAATTGAGCAGATATAGATCCCAAAAGAACTTCTTGTCCGCAAACCAGGTGACAAAACTAGAGAGCTATACCAAAAGCAAGTTCAAATGTATAACTAATGAGAGGGGAGACTTGTCGTCAACCTTTATCTACTTGATAAAGAACACTTTAACAAGTCTGGCAAAACATCTTGCAGTATCTGACCCCCTGCCGCAGATCACTCACACAAAGGGAACACCCATAGACTTCAGAAAACCCCTGAAAAATGTTGTAGTCAAAGCTTGGCATTTAGTCAACTGACAACAGCAGCAGGTGATTGACTAGAACATCTCTGTGCAACGCAGCTGACCTTTCAATAATCTCTCCACAAGTTGTTTAATTCACTCATTAACTGCTCTCCACTAAATTTGGATTGTGTTGTCTTTTGATATATCCAAGAGTTCTTGAAATGTTATTGTGGTAAACAATTTAAAAATATTCCTGGAAATAGTTGTGCTTTAGTTATGTCACTGCTTGACATTTAGGAGGTTTGCTTAGTTAAAGACTGACCTGCATAAATCAGCAGTGCTTTCGAATTACATTGTTCATCACATAATGGAATTTATATGTTTAAGAATCTCATGCTAGTCTATATTTTGTCAAAAGTAACAGTCTCCCACTCAGTCAATTGGTCTCACTATGGAGTAAATAAGACACTATAATACCAACACATTCTCACTCCCTACTCGTCATATATTGACGCGTACTGACCATGCGTCACATCTTAACGCCTTGGGTACCCCTTTCGCATCAATACTTGACGATTTTGGACGGCTCCCTCAGCGTCACATTTTGACGATTTCGGAAGGTCACATGTTTTACGTGGATTATTGACGCGAAGGGTTCTCACAGCCGCTGCCGAACCTTCAAAACCCGACGGTTTGGTTAGGTTTAGGACAAAAATTACGGCAAGGCATAAGGTAAAACCCCTCGCGTCAATTTCTGACGCGAAGGGGGTGCCCCACGCTTCAACATGTGATGATGACGGACCTTGCCATGCGTCAATATATGACGAGTAGGGAGTGAGAATGGGTTGATAATACACTAGCACGATTACCAGTATTTTAATGAACACATCCTAGCAGAATGCCTTCCTTTGAAAGGTAGACCTGACAATACTGTTGTGACATTATTACCACACTGCTGTACTCTCTGCCTTTTATAATTTCTGAATCATCACGAGTTTCAAAAACATTTTTTTTTACTGTATCTATAGTGGTCACTGCACCTCTGTTTGGCCTCTACATGAAACTACAAAGCTTTGTTATTCAATCTCTGAAAAGATTTCCCACACTTCCAACAACTCACTGTTCACCATTTGCTAAAAAATTAGATTATAGCTTGTCAAGCTGACATTTATTGGAGATAACAGAGCTCTGTTTGAAACATGACTATCTTATTACACTTCTTCAGTGCCTGACTCAAATACACCAACTTCCTAACTGTTATTCAAGCTATACTTGTCTTCAATTTAATAGAGCAGCTTCTTTCACTGTAGAATGTTGGAGTAAGTCAACCCTCCCCAAAAGTGCCTTCAAGGCAATCTCTGTCTTTCATTGCAAAATGAAATGAATGTCACCAAGACTTATATTTTTCTATTCCTCTTGATTCATGGACACAGACTATTTTTTTAGCCACATCTTGCAAAGCTTCTTTATTTAGCTTTAGTTTCTATTTTTTTTTAGAACATTTGTTCAACAATGTTATTTGAGGGCGTTCTGCGGTAGCGTAGGGGATAGTGCGACCCACATTTGGAGGCCTTGAGTCCTCGACGCGGCCGTTGCGGGTTCGACTCCCAGATCCGGCGATATTTACCGCATGTCTTCCCTCTCCTTACCCCCTACCTGTCAGCCTACTGTCAAATAAGGGACACTAGAGTCTTCAAAAAAGCCCCGTGGTGGGAAAAAACCCCCAAAAAAACAATGTTATTTGAGTGTAACACAATTAATGTGCTCCTTCATTCCAGAAGTTATTACTCCTGACCAGGGGCGCCGCCAGGAATCTTGGGCCCCATGACAAAAAATTTAATTGGGCCCCCCAGAGCAGCTGCTGTTACAATTTCTTGAGTGTATCTGACCCATCAAAAGCGTCACAATTTTAAAGGCTTACAACGGCCTTGCTTTCTTTGGTTCAATACTGATAGTAGCACAATATTTACTGCTCGTGAATTTTACATGAAACAGTCTGCATACAGTATGCAAATAGGTTGCTTAAATTTTTCTATTAGTTTTAGCTTACTGAAATGTCTCTCCCCATGAGCAGCGTGCAAATTATAGATGAAGCAATCCAGACTTATCAAAAAATGCTATCTTGTTGCATTTTATTCTAGCTGCAGTACATAACTTTAATAAAAAATATGTTTTCTCCATATTTGTTAAAGTTGTCACCATGTCTTGACAGTTTATTATGAGACAGAAAATCTGTGAAAAGATCAATCTCAAGGGCCCTTGTAAAAAAGGAAAGTAAGGTTAGGTGTTCAGTACTATATAGGTTAGTACTGAACACCTAACCTATTTCCTTTGAAGGAAAAACACTAAGACTCTGTGTTGACATTTACTATACTGTTGTCCTCAACGAAGGACAGCCAGAGGCCATGATCAAATATCTTTTCCTGTTTTAATGGGTAGTAGTAACCTCTTACATCAGCACACCTCCACTTAGATCCATCAGCACACTTCCACTTAGACCTGCCTGTTAGTGTCAGTTGGTTGCTCTTTCCTCCCAAAGGAAAAACACCATAAAACAGGAGAAACCTTTAGGGGGAATACAACCATGCATGTGCATCCATGCATGCTAAACACACACACAAATACACAGACATCAAGAGAGAGAGGCTCAAGAAACTATTTTTGACTGAGTAACAGCAGGGTGACTCAGTTGAGGATTTCATTCAATACTATAGATTTAAATAATGCAAAATAAAAACGTTTTGTAACCTTAGTCACTGTTTTCTTATACGAATATAGTGGTCTGTATGAAAACATTCTCATAAACCTTGGGGTTGTATTTAATATGGTTTAGGAAACAGACTGAAACATCCAGAGTACTAAATGTAACAAGCTGTACAAGATAACCCTGTCAGCCACAAGACAGAACTTGTAATTGTTACTGGTTAGTAACAAAGCAGTAGAAACAAATATACTTGTTAGACAAACTTGAACAACAGTTTGACTTTCAAATACTTTGTCAGTGCTTTGGCCAGCGTTGGTGTTGATTAATCTTTTGCAATAAAATTTTAACTGTGAAATACGGATATAGCATTAATTGTATAATGATAGTTGTCATTATTGATTCCTTCCACTGTGTTGAACAAAAGTGTTTAATATAATTTTAGAGGGTGATCCAAATGCCAGACACCAGTCAGACTTGTGATGCCTTCTTGACACTGTGCGGTGTTTCAAGAGCACAGAAACAACGCTCCAACTTTGAGCACTCTGAGAAGACGCTCAGAGCAGGAAGCTGTTAGGTTCTGGCTAAATTTGAGATTGAGGTATATTTGGACAATTCTCTGGGAGGGGACAAGAACAACGGGAATACTGGACCGGTTGGGCATAAGAGATTCATATTTTCCTGGAGTAGAAAACTTATTTTGGATTGAATTAACATGCTTTACATAGTCCTATTTTTAATATGTTGTTATTATGATTACTATGATTGTGATGATTCACAAGTCAATGTTTTTGGTGTCCCCCAAAGCACCTGGTACCCTACATGCAGTGTGTCATGCACGTGGGTGGAGCTATGTCTCCCGGTATAGTAGTGTCCTGTGACATTTGCAAATTTACACAATGTGATTGCAGAGCATCTAAGGATGTACTGTCTTTAACTCTTACATTGCTCAACAATGTAAGAATTGAGCAATGTTACAAAAATTCAAAGGGATTTTGTAACTGCTAGTGAGACTTCACTGCTAATATGAGAAGCAAAATGATTTCAAAGCTAGAATTAATAAAGCATTATTAAAATTAATGGTTAGGATGCCAACTGTGAGATTGGAAAGTTTTGCTAAAACTGCCTCCAAACCTGTTCACTGAACAGAATGTCATCCAACCCAAGCGATGTCAAATCCTTGTCAGAGTTGTTTTTCTTGGTTGCTAGTGAATCCAAACATTTAAATGTGTAACGTCATGCACAGAAAGTAAAAATGTTATTTGCATATCTCATTTAATGTGGGGATTTTACCCAATTATTGACACTGCATGTACAATAAATATGTCATACTTTGTTTTCTGCCTATACATTTAACCTGTACTTTGGCCGAGATATATTTGAAGAGAATTTTGAATGTCTTTGAGAAGTGTGGTTGACACAAAACCCTAAGAAAAACAAATGTAACTAAACAAAAAATAATGATCAACGAACAGTGTGGGTTGTTACAAACAGTCCATTTTATATATGTGGCACAACATGCCCAGTTCCAGTTTGTCTTCAGCATGTATTGTAACTGCTAAGGAAAATCCTGCTTCTGAGTTGTATTGATTTGAGGGTTCCAGTCCACTGTTTATTCGAATGCACCACCGGGTGCTTGTGTGGAAATGCGTCTGTTTATGCTGTCGTGTAGGGGTGTGCGTGTGTGTGTTTGGGGGTGAGGGTGTGTGTGGCCTCAGCATCGATCCCCCACTTTGTTCCAATTATCAGTAGGGTTATAGAGCCTAATACTGCTATTCACGCAAGCATTAGAGCAACACAGGCAAGCACATCTTAAAATGGAAGGTTGGAAAAATAGATGGTGCAGAGAGGAGGAAGAAGTGAAAAAGAAGAGCTCTGAGAGAGCAAAACACAATATGATGCAATAAATATTTTTAGGGTGTTTTATTCTTTTTGGTGGTTTGAGGACACATCCCTGGACAGCTTCTATACAGTGGATTCCCCACTGCATCATTTTGGTCTAGTCCGGTAAAACAGAAGAAACACTGTATATTTGTATGTAAGGGATTACATAACCTATCATTATGGTGAACTTTTCTCTTTCTGTATTCAGTTGGGAAAATAAGTATATAATACACCAATGTTTCTTTCTAAGTTAGTGCTCCCTCACCCCCAAAGAGTTATCAATATTTGAAGACAATTTATGTTGAAAAAGGGTTTAGTATCAATTATAAGCAATGTATTTGGCTAGTTTTCATACAAGATGTCCCCAAATTCTTGTTAAAAATTAAGATATTTTTCAACTAATGAAATGCATTTCAGAAAGTGTGCCAATTTTTTAATTTCTTGTTCTATTGCACATTACATATGTGGTAATTGAAGGACTTGTTTTTGACTTTTTTGTATGTGTGTATTACTTAGGTTGATACCCATGTAATGGGTATGGTGTGAATTTCATGTCAATTTTCCCCTCTGTATAGCTGTTATTATGGTGAATTTATGTCCTTTTAAATGACAATGCCTTGTTGTTAGGTTCATAACAAAGCAAGTCAGTTTATTTATGACATGGATGTGGTTTCAAACATTTCCAAATGTTTTCCGAGTTCACTGATGACTTTAGAGTCTTTTTCTTAGATGATCCACTATCCTTACATGACCTTAATGAATGGTGGTACTTATAATTTTGGCATCAGATTTTTTAATTAAAATGTGATGTTTTGAGGTTACAGTGCTCTCTCTAGATTTAAGCTCAAACAGCAATCCTAAAATGATTTATGGCTCACAACAACCCAACACTTCTGTTTTTTTGCCCCAAGACATTAGTCATTAATGCTTTTGAGCATGTATACTTGCTGACTGGCTTTTTTCTCTGGGTTGCCAATGGACACCCACGGTGTGAATTAAAAGATTTAGTGTTGTTACCAATTGATTTTCTCCTTGCACACAGTCCCGCCTGCATGGTTTCTGTGTGCATGGGAGTGTGTTGAGTGTGCAGCTCCACAGCAATCAAGTGTAACCCATAAACCTCTTGCTGCAAGTCAACAATGCTGACACATCGCGCAGATATTGATCACGTCAAGTTTAGAACAACATGCTGTACCACAGAGACTTTGAAATGGTCTTAGACCAAATCATAATGTATTGGGGTTTAACAGCAAAGAAAAAGTGCAACCTAAAGAAAAATGGGTAGCAATAGCCAAAAACTGGAGAGGAGTTTGATGCAAGGGAAAAGAAAATTAAATGAATCTGTGTTAACGTGCACGTGCGTGTGCATGAAAACTTCTCTTGCGGTTAAAGCCGCATTGTTTGATTCCACTGATTCCACAGCAAGAGCCGCCAGGGACGTGTTGCCAAGGTTCAGCCAATTGAATTAGGGATTTGCAGTTCCCTCCTCTGTCCAACCCTCCTGACCATTTCCTGTTTCTCGTGATCCCCGAGGACCCTTTCTCTCCATTCAGCTGCAGACTGTAATTGTATTTAGGATGCTTGCGCAGAGCCCAGTGGAGTACATGACGAGGAGAGGGAGAGAGTCAAAGACTGATAGAAACAGAGTTGAAAAGATTCCTAAACATGGCCAGGGGAATAAAAATGAAGTGAAATCATGTAGACGAGGAAAATTTCTTTAGAAATAGAAGCCTGTATAAGCAAGGGAGAGGAAACTGTTTGTGGCTGTTGGGAAAGGAGACCCACAGACGTTGTACCCATCCAAATGAAATACAAGGTCATTTTCCTCATTAGATTTCCAAGCCTAGGCCGGCTGGAAACAGCTAAGTTTAAGTATTGCCCATAATGTGTGGCAGGAATCTAATAGAGTATAATATCCAAACACATTATGGCAAGAAAAAAATATTTTCTTCCTCTTCAACCAAATTTAAAAGCCGTAATATATTTGACAGTCATCATCAAGCTCAAAATACACAATGTATGAAAAACAGAAGTTGCCAACCACATTCTTAGATTCACACCTCAGTTATAACAGCTATCCTTTATGACTGATTTAGCCAAATTCATAAAACAAACTGCTTTCTGTTTGTCTGGAAAATCATGTTTACATAATAGGTGTTAATAAATTCAACTGCAAATTAATTCATCACATTAGCTTAGGTATTAGTCTAGGTTTAAATGACAATACAGTTCCTGTATTAACATAACCACAGGTGTAGCTCACTAGGAGCCTTGGCATTAAAAAAGGTTTCTGTATGTTCTGTATGTGAAATATCACCTGCACCAAAGACCTTTTGCTTGGGGACCCCCTGACGTTTTTCCCCTCGTAACCTTCCATTTGTGGTTTCTGTGCATAAAGACCCAAGACACAATACTATGAAGACCTTTGCCATTTTGTACAGTGCATATAAATGGTGTCTCATTGAGTGTTCTTCCTTGGTTAAATAAAGGGGAAATGAAAAACCTAAAAATAGAAACTAAACTCAGTTTGTTTGTTATTGTAGGTGCCTCTTCTATGTTGTATTAAACTGGTATCACATATGACTCAGTAGGTTACCATTATAAGACAGACAGTCTGTCTACTTTCAAAGCTTTATAATAAAGCTTATTGTGGCTTAGCTTTTGCTGAGGAATTGTGATGATCACACTTCCTAATTCCACAAATTTTTCCTACTACATTAAATTTATGTTATTTAGAATTATTGCTCCCATTAACTTTGAACTGTCTCTTCTTTTTTAAATGAGCAGAAGGTTTTTGTGTTTAAATGCTGATGGCACCATCTCATTCCTGGATGGTGCCATCAGCTGACAAAATGTTGAAAGTAATATTTTGTCCTGCATTTATTTAAGATTCAGCTTAATATATCTTTCTGTGTTTAAAGTTCATAATGCGATTTCCTTTTTATCGCCTAGATATTAAAGTGCTTATCTGTTCACCTGTATTTCCTACACAAAGTCATTAATGACCTACTGCTGCCATTACCTCTCTGTACTCAATATTTCCTTCCTATAGAAAGTACTTCAAGGTTCCAAGTCAAAGTTTACTTATTATGCACACAAAAATCACCAAAATTTATGAAAACATAGGAGAGCATAAATATCACCAGAGGAACATAGGGACATGTCTTTTTTTAAAGAACACATTAAAAAACAGTACTAAGAAATAGAAAATATCTAGGATGACCCTGATGGTTGCTCATATTAAGACTGATTCTGCTGGAATTTCTTTATGTTAAGAGGGAGTCATTTTTCCATTACTTGCTCAGGAGGAGATATTGTGGTACTGATAATATCTTGATAAAATCAACTCCCAAACCTCGTCACAGGCTTGTACCAATGGAGGACTTGCTGTTAAGTCAAAGGTTTGCAATTAGGTGGGCTTCCTCACATAATGCTTTTTACACATCGATATTATAAATTAAATTTAACTCTACTGTATTATAGCTACGATTAAATTGGAAAGTATGCAATTGAATTTGTTTAGATTTCTGAACATGTATTGAAGCTGTTTGACTTATAAAGTGCCTTGATGACTTTTGCTGTGAAGAAGCACTATGCAGATATACTGAATTAATGGATATTATCAAGATTTACTCCATGTTTCACTTTGCCAAAAGTGTACATGAAAATACATGATCAGGTCATCTAAATCACCAATAACTATGACCACAGGAGATTAAATACTGATACAAATATGGGTCACAAATCCATATTAGTCAAATTTCCATTCAAACAAAACTGATGTACCACATTTTTTGAATATCGGGTAAATCTGATCAACTGTATACTGCTGGTTTCTTGCTTTGACATAGATGTCTTCCAGGCTATTAATCTGAATGCTTTTTGATTGGAGGATGTTGCTTTGTTTTAATTCACCATGTCACTGTGAATGTCACACAGGAGTTCAAATCAAATTTAAAACACTAAGATCCAGAAAATCTAGAAGTCTTTATTAAAAGGTATGTCTTCATAGTTAGTTTGTGCTTAAAAAGAGTAACACACTCTCATTGTCAAAGATTTAACCTTCTTTGTTCCTTTTATTCAATGACAATGTCCCATTCAGAAAACCTAGACTATCTAAAACCCTTGATGACGTTGTCTACTGGCTCCCACCCAACAGAACCATAAAGCTATCTTTGAAGGTGTCCAACAGTTTTGTCTGACATGTGTTGGTCAGGGGCTCCCCTTCTGTTGCACTGCTTGGATCAAAGAAGGATGCTGCTCCACCCATCTGCGTCACATTTAATTTCTCACATGCTCAACAGGCATGGATGGTGAGGGTGTGACACACACGTCTGCCCACACACACACAGAGAAGAAGTAGGGGGGAGATTTATAACATGGCATGGGATGACAGAGAGTTGATTCAGGTACACTGATGCATTACAGAGAGCAGAATCAGACATCAACGCTGGGACACAGCAACCAAATCAGAAAGCATATGGGATTAATGTCCTTCCCCTCCTCTAATGCTACTGTTTCTTCTTCATCCACTAAAGATGAGAGCCCTCCTTGGTCTTGCTTTGATGACCAGGTGCTAGCCAGGTGGTGTAGAATGACAGGAGGCAGCTCTGTGTGTGTGTTTGTCTGATTGTATGTATGCGTGCTGCTGTGATAGAGGAAAATCCATCCCCGCAGTAATGAGAGAGGTGCCAACTGCTCTTCCATCTGGCACTGAGAAAACTTTCTTTTTCCTTCCCCCTTCCTTCATTTCTCACCCATACATTTCTTATCATCTGTTCATTAGCCTGTACTTTACTATGATCCATTTTGATGGTTAAAAAATATTATCACCAAATTAATCACATACATTATACCACGGTCATTAGACCTGGGAAAAATGAAGTTGATTTTGACATAGGTACACTGGGGTACTTAAAATTCAACGAGGAATAAAAAGCTCATAAATAACCTTTGCTTGTGACTTCATTCATAAATTTGTTAGAAACATTTCAGACCAAACAAGAAGCAGCATTCCTTTAAGAAATATGGTTCATAAAGGCAATAAATATTATCAGCCAATGTAAATATATTATAACAGAATTTAACATTTTGAATCAATAAACAAATCAATAATTTATCAAGCCATTAGGATTTTTGGTAACATAAAAAATGTTTTTTGTAGAATGGAGGATTTTGCTTTCAGAGAACTGAAAACTGGCATCTTTAAAGCCAAGTAAAAGTTGGCTTGTGTGAAGAAAGGCATTGCTGTGATGCAGATGCCACTGGGATTAAAGCACATTTGTCAAAATCTTCTGCAAATATAACCAAGCACCTACCAAATAAATGAAGAAACTTTCAGCTAATTTGTTTTTTTATTTCTTTAAGTACTTTTTGTTTAGCACATACATCACTGACCTCTATTTATCCACCCCTATATTTGAGGGATGAATCACACAGGAGTAAATAACAACAAAAGGGATAAATAAACCAAATTATAGAACATAGTAACTTAGATGTAAAATTGAGTACACATGTGGTATGTCACTTCTAAATATAAGTTGCATTGTTAAAAAATAATTATCCTAATATTCATTGATGATTTAAAGGAAACAATATTTAGGGCATGTCACAAACATATCGTTATCACAATGTCAGTGTGTGCAATATTCATATCGGAAAGGACTGCTTAGAGTGCAATAATTGTTGGCTAATATATTTCAGGTGTTGGGTACTTGCGTTTTTATGCTAATGTTGTATTTAG
>CAEFZY010051451.1:0-36459 GCA_903066815.1 Brachyrhaphis roseni
ACATCAGGAAAAAGGAGCATGAGAAACTAGAGAAATACCAGGGCCTAAGGGAGGAACTGGAGAGGGCCTGGAAGGTGACGACCACAGTGGTGCCTGTGGTCATCGGGACCCTCGGGATAGTCACCCCCAAACTGGAACAGTGGCAACAACAGATCCCAGGAACAACATCAGACATCTCAGTCCAGAAATGTGCAGTCCTAGGCACAGCCAAGATACTGCGCAGAACCCTCAAGCTCCCAGGCCTCTGGTAGAGGACCCAAGCTAAGAGGGTCCTCTACCAGAGTACCCTCTTAGGAGGAATTTTTTTTTTTTTTAATATAATTATTATTATTTTAACTCAGAAATTTTTACTTTTTAAAATTTCAGAGTTTACAAAGTCAAAAATTAGCGAGAGATTTTGAGATCTCAGAAATTTTCCAGAAAAAAATAACTTTTGAAACTCAAATCTCCAACTTTTTTTTTTATGTGAGATTAATTTCAAGGTTTTTTCTAGCAACTTTTGCAACTCAGAAACTGGGAAGTTTTTTTTTCTGAAATAAATGTAAACATTGAGTTTTTGGTAGAAATTTACTGTTTTTTAATTATTCTATCTACAATGGTCCTAATATGCAATCATTTTCATTTGAAAAACAAAAAAAGGGGGGAGAGAATATTTTTTATCAGTTTCCTTAAAGTCAGAGCTTTACTATCACCAAAGTTACTAAGCCACTATAACAGTTTTGGAAAGCCCAGATGATGTCATAACTTTGTAAGCTTCATTCTCAGATATTGCTATGCATAGTTAACGTTCTGAGATGTTGGAAGGCGACTCAAAGAGAAAGAAGTCTTCACTCGTAACCTAAAAGGACAAAAATTACATAATGTACATACATGTTCTGTCAAAGTGTATTTCCTAACAATTCCTGTGATCCGATGAAATAAGTTTGGCCAAAATAACCATAGTGACATTTGGAGGAAAACATGGGTAAGATCACAAGCCTAAGAACTGTGAAGTATGGTGGTGGCACATCAGGCTGTGGGGATGTTTTGCTGCAGGAGAACATATTGAATGTCAAAAACGGATGCCCTCAGGGAGAATCAACATAGAACCGAAATACTAAAGCAACATTTTTAGATATCAGAGAAGAAGCAAAGTTTTGGACAAATAGGCCTTCCAAATGGAAGATGACTAAGCTGTCTGACAAATTAGCTCAGAAGTGACTAAAACAACGCGTTCAGGAGTGGCCATCACAAATGCCTGATCTATACTGGGGTTTTTTTGTTTTTTTTAAATGGTGGTCTTTATAGTGCATGTAAAACTGTACCTGTATTCATGGTAGCAATCGCTCTGCAGGAAGAAGGGCAGTCTTTTCTCCTTAATCCACTGAATTCCTTCCTCTCTGTGGAGGCACTGCAAAGACACATTACTCAAATCACATTGAAAAATGTAATCTATACGTCGGCCATTTTCCCTATACAAGTTCTTACAATGACAGCGAAACAGATGTCCGGTACAGGTGGCATTTTGGAAAATGTTTCTGGGTCATCAGAAAGCAGTAATGATTTATAGAGTTTCAGTGTAGCTCTGATCTGTTTGGCGACAATGTCAGCTTTTTCAGTCAGCACCTCAAAAAGTCCAGATTGCTGGTTGTATACCAAAGCTTCTGAGAAAGACTGAAAAATAATGGGCATTAGAAAGGTTTAAACTTTTGGGTTTTTTTATGAAGATATCTATATACTGTGCCTACATTACCGGCAGACTTAAGAACTCATTGAAGTAGTAAACCAGTACGTCATCAGAGGCCAGACAGCTCTCCTGTAAAAAGACAAAACAATTCAGCAACAGATAACTCTGCTAAACATAAGCTATAGCTCTTTGAAAAAATTAGAATGTTTACTCACAAAGTTTTCAGCAGTAATAAAGGGAGTTTCTTAAAATGGAAAGAAAAAGGTCTAATTTACAAGTGTGTAGTGTGTTACAAATGTTCGAGAAGGTTGAATAAGCTTTTACTCTTACCAGCTGAAGTAACTCCACACATTGTTCATCTTAGAAATTCAGAGGCATCTTGTAGATTTTCTAAAGACAAGCAAAGAAGTCACTTTTAAACTGGTGTTGTGGTGTAACTGCAAACAGTCCAGGTTGCTATGGACTCATTTTCAACACAAGGAAAACTGTAAAAAATTAACTCGAGAAAACAGAATCCATTTAAGTTATTTCTGCAAAGTTGCGTCGATGTTAATGGTCAAAGGTGAAAAAAAAATAAAAGCCCCATTAACTTTTAACAAATCACTTTAATGTTAAGCTCATTTGTATATAGCAAAAGAAAAATTAAAATGGCAATGTTGCAGTTCACATTTTAGAACATTAGATGGCACCAAACCAAAATGAACCAATTTGAACAAATCATGTAAAACCCTAACAAATGAGAAGTGAGACATTTTTAGAAAAACAATGCAATTTATTATAAAAAGTAACCTGGACACACACACACGTGCACTTGTAAAACCTGACTAATTCAAACTTACAAAAAAAAAGAAAAAACATTGCAATCAAAAGTACATCAGAACCCAATTCCATAGTTAAAAATCTGTGCTGAAAGAAAAATGCTGAAGTAAAGACATTCAGTGGCGCAGACATCGTTTAGAAACTTGCTGTAAAACATTGGGGTAATCATTTTCAATTTAAAATTGTCCACATGTCAAACTGGAGTAAAGATTTAATTACAGTCTTCGAACATTTCGCTTGCTTTGAGCACTTCCTGGAAGCAGCTTGTCCTTCTTGCGACGGCCCGCTGACTGACTGCCGCATTCTCTGGACCCATGGAAAGCACACAAGCAGGATACGCAAAACTGAAAGCCACAGTCGACTCTGCTACACACACCCTCCCCTTTCACCGAGTGACACCTTGCAGGATGCTGACATCTAGGGCAAGGCTTGAGGCACTCGTCATGGAAGAGGGTTTTGGCAACCTGGGAAAAAGTTAAATGAAATTATTGTTAAAGGTTTTATAGAGCATTTAAAATTTTCCTTTTGCTGGGTTATTCACAACTCACCTCCAGAAATTTGTCCCGTTTGGTGCTGCTGCCTGTGCTTAAAGTGCCGTGCTGTGGCGTGGCCAATGTGTTTGCTGACTGGGGGGTGCAATAGCTAGAAGTTCTGGACTGGGCCTGAATATTCTTTAAGGCCGACCTCTTTAGCAGAGCTGATCTGGTCTCCCCCTCAGAGATTTGGAGGACACCCACACCATACTGTAACACCAAAAAAATATATTAAACATCACGAGAAACAAGCAAACACTGATCTTGCTCATGCATTCAAGTGTGTTTGCTTGAAACAATGAACAGTCCATCCTATGAATCATGTTAAAATGACATAATTGCTCAAAGTTTAAACCACTGCACTGGTAGATGTAAAAAACACTTATGATTGTAGAGAAGTACCTGAAGATCCTCTAGTTCACTCAGGTGGATTCTTCTCCTTAGGCTAGCTTGGTGGTCCTGCTCAATAATTTCATTCCAACTTCTGCAAACTAGACCACACCTGTCAAAGAAAGACCAATAATTCTAAAGATCTGCTCAAAAGGGACACAATTCTATACAAAAATAGCTCAAAAACTAATATAGTGAAAAAAGCTTCATATTTTGTCACTTATTATACAGAGTGAAATGTTTTAAGCCTTTGTTTCTAGTCATTTTCATTTTAAGAATAAGTTTGCATCAGAAATTAGGAACTGAATATTTTAAACATCTCAATTGTTTGGTGTCTCATCTTTTTCTTGACAATGCTCCATATATTCTCTAGGGGATAAAGCTAAGGCCAGTTTCCTGGCCAATCAAGAAAAGTACCACCATGGTCACTGAAGCAGCTTTTGGTACCTGTGGCAGTGTGGGCTGGTATCAAGTCCTGCAGGAAAATGAAATTTAGCATCTCCATAAAGTTGTGAGCAGAAGGAAGTATGAGGTGCTCTAAAACATTCCTGGTAGATGGCTTCAAGACTTTACAAAACACAGTTGACCAAAACCAGCAGATGACATGGTGACCCAAATCATCTCCAACTGTGGAAACTTCACTCGGGACTTCAAGCAATGTGGACACTGTTCCTCTCCACTCTTCCTCCAAACTGCACAACCCTGATTTCCAAGCGAAATGCAGAGTTTACTTTCATCTGAAATGAGGATTTTACATCTTTGAACAACAGTCCAATTCTTACGACATCTCTAGATCAGGAGTGGTTTGACATATGGGATGCCACATTTGCAGCCCAAGTGTAGGATTCGTAGTGTAGCCGAGTCAGCCTCAGGCCAATACTTGTGAAGCTCCACAAAATTCTTGAATGGGTTCTGCTTGACAGCAG
Organism: Brachyrhaphis roseni; assembly: GCA_903066815.1. Classification (NCBI taxonomy): domain Eukaryota; kingdom Metazoa; phylum Chordata; class Actinopteri; order Cyprinodontiformes; family Poeciliidae; genus Brachyrhaphis; species Brachyrhaphis roseni. Next base: position 4,335 of record CAEFZY010051451.1, read on the forward strand.
GTGGTTGTTGCTGGTGCACCTTTTCTTACCACTTAACTTTCAATGAATATGCTACTTTTTTTTTCTAATTTCCCAATTTTCTGAAATACTAAACTTTAGGTTTTCATCTGTAAGCCACAATCATCGGAATTACAATAAATAAAAGGCTTTAAATATTTCACACTATGACATTTAACTTTCTAAAATGAATGACCAAAATATTGAACTTTTTCTTTGATGTCCGAATTTCTTTTAGATGTACTTGTCCATTAAAGCATTTGTTCTGCTTTTATTTTTTGTACTTTAAATCAGACTTGATCGAGAAATGATTAGACTGAATTTACAAAATATCTAAAGAATTTGGGACTGTGAATTGAATTACTTGAATAAAAATACACACATCACCTGTACACACATTCTGAGTTCAGCTTGCTGAATACATTAGCCAAGATGTGCCTGAGATTCCTCTTCTTCAGCTCCGTCAGTATATCCAGCTTCCTCAGGCCCATCTTTCTGCCAATCAGCCCTGCCAAAGGCATACTGGTCCTGAACATCACTGCAGTCTTTGCTAGCGCTGCTGTGAATTTCAACTCTTCCTTCAGACTTGGACTTTGAAGCGCAGACTTCTGAAACTTGTACTGGCACATAGCGTGAACTAGCTGCAAGGCTGGAGTCAGAGATAGATTGACTGGGGTTGTTCTAAGAGGAGTCATGAAATGATGAGCAGGATCTGCATCCGTGGATGAAGGGTCTCCCAGTGGGGTGTGAGGGTCATGTTTTCCAAAAACAAGGCTATTAAAACATCTAGCAGACATTGTGCTGCAAGTAGTGGCATCAGCGAAAACGTCATCAGTAGAATGGCTGCTATATTTAGAAGGATCTTCATGCTTTCTATTTGCTGGGTTTTCCTCGGACTGAGAACCACCTTCTTTAAGAGTGGAAAGCCGGTGGTGACGATGCAAACGGGAGCGCCTCTTCACATCAGTCAGGGTTCTACCGGTTCCTTTGGAAGCAGAAATGAGAAGCTCCTGGAATGAGCCATCGTGGTCTGAGGAGTCTTGTGATTTATCAAGTGTTAAGGAACTGAAGCCACTGTCCTCATACACCGACCTGTTTCAAGGTTAGAAGGATGGTAAGATTAGCATGTTTTCAAATTCAATTCTCTAAAAATTTACAGCAAATGACTAAATAAAATTCCTACACTTTTCATAAAACACAGCAGATTAAGGGCATTAAGGAACTTAAAATTGTAGCAACGTGAGACCACCCCAACTCCTACTCCAGTAAGGCTAAATGTATGCTCTCTAGCCCTAAAAAAAAAAAGTATTCTTAATCAGATCTAGAATCAAAAATCCTATTTGAGGGCTCAAAATATTGACATAATGTCAAGTTATCTTTTCTTTTTTCCCCCTCTCTCCTCGACTTGTGAAAATAATTGAACACTAGACCTTTGGCTTTATACATAGGTAATGTATGAAGCGCCTTTGTGTAAAGTTCCTTTATACAGCGTCTTTATACAGAGGCACAAACCTAAGAGCTTATGCTATGAACGCACAAACTAATTTTGTTAAGCAGATCCACTGTAAATGGGAACAAAATCTAGAGGGTGAAAAAGGACGGAAAGGAAACAAGCTAAAAATAAATAGGAACATTTAAATACTATTTTCCGACCCAAATTGTGAATCCAGTCATTCACAGTTTTGTTATTGCTCTTATTAAACTGCTGAAGTGGCAACTCCATTTTAAATCCATTCGGAGTCCTCCATTTAATTTGTAAGACAAAATGTAAACTAATGTATTGGTCTGAGAGAACAGAGCCTACACTTATATATATATACATGGAGATTGAAAAGTCTCACTTTTACAACAAAGGAAATGGGAAAGATTTCTTGCTTTTTCAAAAAAATAAAACATTTTCTAATTTTAAGAGTGAACTTTATTCACTGATTTTTACTTCTAGAGACATTTGAAATGAAAAATAGATGCTTAGGATGCCATATTATGGAGTGATCAAACAGAAAATAGAGAACTGATTAAATATTACTGTATTCTGCACTTTATTCTTTGCTACTGAGTAATTTGATGTTTTGGAATTTAATAGCATTAGGTTGGCAATGATACATTTCGCCAGTCAATATTTTATACTGCCTCCTTTTATATAGTTGTGATGAAAAAAAAATGAATAAGAGGAAATGGTATAAAAGAAAAGCAAACTTACCTGATGTTTAGAGGCGTTTGGGTAAACAATGGCGTGTTGAAAACACTGACGCTGTCACACAAAACACTGCTTTCACTGCTTACAGGCGATGGAAAGTTTTCTTTTGTTAAGAGAGGGAACAAACTGTCATGGCTTGGAGTATCTACATCAAGTTGACAAGATGAAATGTTCCCCCTGAAATCTGATTCAATGATTGAAACGCTTCCATCAAAGGACGGGAGGAGGCAAGTGTTGAGTTTGCCGTCTTCACAGGTGGAAGTCCTCACCTGCGTGAAGAGGAGCCGCCGTTTCCTGCCAGACATAGCCAGATCGTGGCCCATGTTTAAACTCCTGGTGGCCCCACCAGAGGTAACATCTAGAGAGTCAAATGATTCACTGAGCCAGTGTTCAGATCTCCTACTCAAAGAGGCTTCAGCATTTGTAGTAATTGGTGATCCTGTGCTGCCATTTTTGACTACGGTGGGTTTGGATGTTAGAAGTTTGTGGCACAGAATAGAACCCCTTCTGTTTAGTTTAGGAGTTTCACACCAGTTCACTACAGATGCTGCTTCTCTGGTGTATTTGCCCAACACCCTAACGGGTTCTCTGCTCCGTTCTTTAGGGGTGACATGAAGCCTGAGGTTCTCTTTAGGAGTTTCAATGAGTTCCAATGGGGACAAAGAGCCAGAGAGGTCAACTCCAGTGATGCTCGCTGGGCTCTGGAACCAACCCAAGAGTCCGCTGTCAGAGCAGTCTTCATAATTATGCTGGCCTTTGTAGCTTTGTGGGTTGATATTTGACTTAGGAGTACACTGCATTGCCCTCAGTTTTCCACACAAGGACTCCATGAGAAAGGTTGTCAAGTGACCTGAAGATGAAAAAGTAAACAGCTAAAATGTTGACACTAGATGTGTCAACTGGTTAATATACAAGCCAAATTTTAGCTGGAAAGCTAGATTACTACACATTTTTATGGGAAAAGTCCATATATTTACGGACTCTTTCAGTTTGTAGTGAATTTTCAGAGTGTACATCCATTTTGCTTAAAACTCTCTTTAAATACTTTTTCTTTTGCCACACTTCTCGTTAAAAACACGTTAAAGCCAAATTAAAATTCCATACATTTCCAGGTGACGTAAGAACCCCAGCTTTAGCACGTCTGAGTCAAAATGGCTGGTATTTTTGAGGGGGAAGAGCGAGATAAACGTCGCCACAGACGTTAGCTTTCAGTTGCTAAAGACAGTCAGTCATCTGGTACGTCTCTAAGGTCCAGCTGTCTAATTAGCGTTGCTATGGGAGCTCGGTGCCGCCCATTTAAATCCTCCGTCGCGAGAGCTGATGCCGCTACAAACACAGCTGTAACCGCCAAACTGAAGTCTGTTGTATGTCGACATTTAGTTACGATACATACTTAAAATTAACAAGAAAACTTTTTTTTTTTAACAGGACACTGTGAAAGCCCCTCAGCTGCGCCAGACGTAAGAGTCAGACTAATTAGCATGTCCCAAACACACCTGAGTAAAGACAAAGCAAACTAGTACGACATAAACGTAGCTGTGGAGTTCTCCGAGTTGAGACGCACTCATTAAAAAAAACCTATTTATTTGGTATTTCAGTTAAACATGAAACTTACCCTGTAAAAGAACTGAGCTGCTACGAAGGCCGTGTTATTACCTCAGGTTCAGTTCCAGGCCACGGCTTCCACCCCTTTTGGTTGCTGCTACATATTCACCAACACACACACACACACACACACACGGCCATCGCTTTCAAATTTGGAGCCTTATGGGATGCGTCACGTGCTTCCGATCAGTTCAGCTGGTCTTCCGTGGGTGGTTACCATAGCAACGGAGTCTCCACTGAGCTTTGGTCAAACAGAAAACAGGAGCAGATAAGGTAGATTTTTGTTGTTTTTTTGTTCACTTAGACTTCGCTTCCATTGGACATAAATTAATGGGACGATTTCAAGCTAAGGCAGACCTGTCTTATTATGCTGGCTGAACGTTGAAGCCTCAAACAAATATCTTAACAGCATTTTTCTGTTACCGAACTAGTTATTAGAGCTACTAGCTCTACTACTACGCTGTTAAAAGTTGTGCTGTTATTGTTTCACAGTTCCTACATGATAACCGAGTTTTTGTCACATTCTCTTCGCTCTCAGCCATGAGTAGAGAAGCAGTATTCTCTCGTCAAAGTTCAACAGCTGGCTTCAGTACGAAGGTCCCTGTGGAGCACCTGGACTATGATTACATTGAAAAATGCAAAGATGTCAAATATCTGGAGAAGATACTGAGAGTTTTGAGGTAATATTCTTTTCATTAAGTTTGCTGTGCAGTGTGTGCACAAAGGAAATGGGTGATGCATTTCTGTATAAAAAAATAATCGAATTAAATTATTTTTTGCAGTAGTAGATACTGGTGTCTTAATGCACGAAAAAGCTTTTCAGTCTCTGGTCTTTTGCAGCTTCTAATGGAGCTGCCTGTATCCAGCTCCATTAATCTTTTCACTTAAGCTTTTCTTTGCCCCCTTTTGAAGAAAAACATCCCCACAGCAGAATGCTGCCAGCTTCATGTTTTGCTGTGGGTGGGGGTATATTTTTTCTAAAGCAGATTGGTGCATTTCAAACCATTTTGGAAAGCACTGGAAGAAATAGCTTATTAAAGCATTTCAAAAATATGCCAACATTTAAAAGCCATCTGATGAAGGGTTAGGGGCACTAATAAAATAATTCCAAAATAAAATTTCATAGAATACGAATCCTGACTAACATTTTACAAGGAATTTGAAGCTTACTTTGTGTCAAGGTCTGGTGAAGAGGGCATATATCCCCATCTGATCAAGTTCTGTGAAAGTCACTTGGAGAAGCTGAACCCTAACAGTCGAGCTCTCAGGAAGGAAAACCCTGTTGCCACAGAAGCCAGCTTCTCTAAAGATGAGTGGAACCAAATTGTTGACGACCTAAGGGTATGATATCCAGTGCCGTGTTTTTTTCCATTCAAGAATTTCTTTGTGAAGAACGTTTTTCATCCATAAACATATTTTTATTGAAGTTGTTTTTCTGTTTTGTTTTTTTCTTTTTGGTAGACATGGACCGAAGAAACCAAAAAGAATGAAACCTTGCTGAAAGAGGAGTCAGTGTTTGAGGACCTGTCAGATGTGAAAATACCTCCTATAAGAAGTTCAAATTGCTTTGTTCCATCTAATAAGGTACTTTTATTTTAAACAGTTATAGAGTGTAAACATTTCTCTTAGATTTCATTAGGTAAACATTTTTATATAGTGTTTTTCCTGCTGCAGACATCACTCCCAAAACAAACAAGAAATCCCTCAAAACGTGTTGTGCCTCGTGATTATCAAGAATGGGACAAGTGAGCTGTTTTCTCTTTTGTCTGTTATGCTTTAAAGAAAGAATGCAGTATTGCAGCACTTGCATGCACTTTGAAATGCATAATCCCATCTACAGATGCAATCATTAACAGTTAAATACTGAATGCTACATATATAGGGTCTTGTCTGCCACAAAGCTTTCTATTTTCAGGTTCAATGTGGAAGAGGAATGTGGCAAGATAGAACGGAGTATGCAAAAAATTGACCCACCAGCCCAGCTGAACTCAGGACATCTCAACATCAGGAGAGAAGTGGATGCCTCATGTAACGTATTGTCTTCCTAAAATACATGCGTTGTATTTTACAGCTGCAAAGTGATAATTCTACAATAGTTGCTGGGTATGTGTGTGACGTGTGTGTGTGGCGTGTGATGCAGCGTTGTCGCATCAGGAGAAGCTCCTTTTGGCAAATCGGGAAAAGGATAAGGGCAATGAAGCTTTCAGAGCCAACGATTACGACGAGGCGGTTGCATACTACTCCAGGTCAGGGTCTCTAAACACATTTACCTCTATGAAGAACTTCACTTTGCAAGACATTATTTTAAACATATAGTTATCTAAGTGAAATGTTATATTTTTGAGGGGATTTAAATTTTATTTCCTCTTTAATCTTTTTTTTTTTCTGTGAATGGAAATAGTTGAACTAGAAGTTTACTTACACAGTACAAATAGATAAATAGCCAATTTTTCTAATTGTCTTTCATAAAATCAGATAACACTTCTTTCTGTTTTAGGTACATTAGGTTTACCAAAACAATTTGTAAATATTAAATATCCTCAAAGTTTGAATTTTACATGCACCTTTAATAGGTTCATTTCCAAAATTTGACAGATTTGGAGACACATCTGTATTTTTCTAGGCACACCTACGCAATATGTACTTCTTTGCATAGGACAGTCAGGAAATGAGCCAAGATACCAGGAAGAGAATTATCGACTTCTACAAGTGCGAAGATGTCATGTTCATCTGTTGAAAACAGATGAAGATAAAAACTACATAGGAGGGTCCAGACGTCACACTGTACATCTATGACCCGGCTTGAAAGGCCACTCAACGAGAAAGAAGCCATCACTTCAAATGTAACATAAAAAGCAAAATCATAGTTTGCAAATTCACACAGGGATGAAGAAGTTAGTTTTTGGAGACATGTCTTGTGATGTGACAAAATTAAAATGAAAGTGTCTTGTATACTTCACAATCTGGGTGTGGCTGAATGCTTACATGGAAATACTGAAGCAACGTCTTAGAACATCAGCCTAGAAGATACAGCTGGACCTCAGTCAAATTGGTAAACTAAAATAAAAAAAGATACAAAGTGGCTGAAGGACAATTGTCAATGTTTTTAAGTAGCCATTATGAAGCCCTGAGCTGATAAGGTGTTGTAAAAAAAAGTTTTGTAAAGTTTTGATCACTTAAAAAAGTGATTAAAATTGTCTGCATAATTCTTTCCCTCATAATCCTGGTACTTAATAAATAGACATAATTTTGGTATTCCTAACCGACCTAAAGGAGGAACAAGTTTAGTTTTATTTAGTTCTTTTGCTCTCTTCTGTTACAGGAGCCTTTCCATTTTCCCCACTGTGAATGCATACAACAACAGAGCTCAGGCAGAGATCCACCTGGAGCACTGGCACAATGCTATGACAGACTGTCTGCAGGTGCTTGAGCTAGAACCAAGGAATAAAAAAGGTGCTTTCGTTTTTCAAGAAGTGTAATTTTGTGAAATTGCAAACCTGCTTGAGTCCTGATTTTAATGAGAAAATGAGCATTTATTGTGGTGTGTTTCATTTTAACCAGCCCTTCTGCGTCGTGCTACTGTTTACTATCATATGGGGAAGTTTCAAATGGCCTCTGAAGACCTGAGGACGGTGCTTCAGGAAGAGCCGAACAATCCTGCAGCTATGGTAAATGACAGTTATGAGAAGTGTTCATTTTGTGAAAGTGAGCATCCTGTCCACTAGGGGTCATTGTATTTATTTAGGATTAAGGACCTTATTAGCATACTAGAACAAGGCTTGGGAGATAAAATGTATTTAGACAGCAGTCAAATATACAGTGTGTAATTATGTAAAAAAAAAAAAATTACAAATAAAAATATGAAAACTGTAGCATGAACTTATATTCACCCACATTTAGCTTATTGCAGGGTTTGATATCTAGGATCAACTGGGATGTATCCATCCATCCATTTTCTGTACACCTTTGTCCCTAGTGGGGTCGGAGTTCACCCGTGTGTAATGTAAAGAACCAACAGGCAGATCAGAAGTAAGGTTGTGGAGAAGTTTAAATCAATCAATGAATTTTAATACTTTTGTAAGTCACTGTAGGAGTTCAGTTTTAGTTGGGAGAGGGAAATGTGGATATAATTTTTTTTTTTTTATCCCCATAAACATGATTATTTATTTTCCTTTTATGTGTAATTTTTGAATAAGTTCAATGTGAAAATCTTGTTTTTTTCCTTTGGGGGGAATAAAAAAACATCCTTTGTTTTTTTTTCCCCCAAATGATGTAATATTCAGTAATGTATTTACTTTAGATCAGTTATAGAAGGATGGTAGTGTCTGTTGACATACAGAAATTAATTTGATTTTGGTTGCTGACCAATTCTAATGCACACATTGCTTTTGTTTAGCAACTTCTGTCCAAAATTGAGAAGAAGATATCAGATTGGCCACCAGAGCAGCAAAAGAAGGGGAAAAAAATCCTCATTGAAGAGGTAGAGGAGGACTTGTGTTACAGCAAAGAAGAACAGGAGGAGCAGAGAGGTGAGACTGAAATCTCACACAATTATCAGTATCTCTTTCTTTTTTTAAAAAAAAAAAAAGCGTATTCAACATTTATTATTGTAAAGGTATTGTAGAGAGATACATGACTTTAATGAACCAAAGCAATGTTATAAACCAGAGTGGGACACAATTCCTCCAATGTGAGAGACAAATAGAGGCAGAATGAAAACAACTAAATACTCCAGGTATTTGTTATTATTTATGTTTTAATATTGAGGTGTATTTTGTTTTACTCAAACAGCTTTTCCTTTTTTTCCTCCACCTTGGATAACAAATTAGGACACTGTGGGATAATTTTTAGCGGTGCACTGATATATTGACAGGCTGATAAATCGACCCTATTTTTAGGAGATTGGCGATTGGCCAATACATACATGTGAAAACGATCTTATCCGCCTCCAGAAAGGTCTGAAAATCAGCCGCTGTCTCCTTTTGCTCTGCCATGAGACAGGACTGACCGACACCTGCCCACCAGGTCACGTCTGCACATGCACATTTAACAATAGTCACCCCACTGTTACCAACTTAGCTACTTTTTTGTCAGAAAAGTTGCTACTTTTCTGACAAAAATTTTAAAATTGGTAGCGGCCAAAATCTAAATTGGTGCACTCCTAGGACCTGGTAAAGATCAAATCTTCATGTCTTCTCATGTAGAATGCAGAACTGGACGAGGGAACACTTTGTTTTTCCTGTGTACACACAGAACATCTGAGTGGGCTCTAATAATAGCATGTAATAAGTGCTGTGGATAGAGGAAATTCCTCTTGTGCCTCAGGGTTATGCGATATATAATATCTGCATGTGAGTAATTCCCTCCCCCATAAACAGCTTTTGTAATTGACTGCTCGCAGTTGGTGTTTCCTGGAACTCCCCGTTTGAGGTGTAGCATGTGTCAACCCTTCCCCCTCTGCCCTGACGTAACCACTGACTCTTTCCTGTGGGTGTCTCTGTCTCTCTCTCTCTCTCTTTCTATTTCTCTCTCTCGCTCCCTCTGTCTAACTTCTAGCTCGTCCAGTTCAACCCAGCCAGCCTGAGGGAGGGGAGGAGAGCTCTGCTGCTCCTGCTGAAAGGGGAGACATGGGAAACGCTCAAAAAAAGCCCCACAGTAGAGGGGATGGGGGTCCGCACACTGACACCAGCAACTCGCATCATGGACCCTGGAGGGGCAAAGGGGGCACCCCGGATAAGTATAAAGTCCCAGAGGAGTCAAAGGAAAAGGTGGCCAATGGATCAAGCAAGAGGGGATCGACCGCTTCAGCACAGGGCGATAAAGGGACTACAGGTGGGGAAAAAGCAGAGGAAACTGTCAATCTGGATGCCCCCTGCGGAGCCCTCCCCCCACACCTTTCCCGGCTAAAGAATGAAGGGAACCTGCTGTTTAAAAACGGACAGTTTGCCGATGCTTTGGAGAAATACTCACAAGCCATCCAGGGCTACACAGATGCAGGTGAGTCCTCGCTGTTGACATTGTGCTGTTAAGTCAGACTCTAAGGCAGCAGGTGAGTCTGGAAGTGTCTTGAGAAGTAAACTTTACGTATCAAGGCGGCCACAGCAGGGCCATAGACAGGTACTGACAAGAAACCAGTGAGTCAGAATCTAACCAACCAGTGTTTCCTCACCAGCATACCCGTGCCTAAAGCCAGCTGAGCAGATCTCTGCGTGTTTTAATTATCAGTAGCTGTGAGACGTTGGCTGACCGCTCTAGTTGCATATCAAAGGTCATAAGCTGTCAGCAATTACTGCGCTTCTGTTTTGATCTCCAGAATCTTCTGAATGACATTATTTGTTTGGGAAAGGCCAGTTTCAGTTTGTCCGAAGTGAGTCAGCTCACACAGCAGTGGCCACTGCAGCCTAAAACTGTCCTGACACAGCCATGACATGATTTGGCGGTGCGTTTAATGACTCTGTGTCCTGAACACTGCGTCACAGTTAGGCTGCTGTGGAGCGGAGGGACAGCGTTTCTGTTTTAGCCTGGGCTAAGCCTCTCAGCTTTGCTCTGTCCAGGTCACATGACCACTAACCACTCACTGTGAAATAGAACGAGTTGGACTGGAGCTGTATTTTTTTTTTTTTTTTTACAGGAAGTGAAAGCCTGAACAGTCAATGGAGAGAAAGGGCTCATGATTTCTATACATGTGTAGGCTTCTATAGGGAGACCCACTGTTATACACAGAGTACGATAATAAGAGCAAAAACATTTCCTATGAGTGTATCAGAATATAAATATGTCTCATAATGTAAACAGTCTCTACTGTTGCATTAGCAGAAAGCGTTTGCTGAGATGTCGTCTCTGACATGCTGCGTCGTTATCCGTAATCTGATTTGATTTGAAGAGCTGGCATGTTAAGCTGCTGCTATTTAGTGCAACAGAAGCATGTTGCTCCGTCCATAACACTCAGACTCATTTCCGTAACTCTGTGACACAAATGTAAACCAAAACGATAAAAATAGGAAATGCAGCACATGTTGGCTGGTTAATAGAGGCCTACAGGTGGTTTAATGATGAGCATCACCTCGATCAGTGAAGAACCAGGAGAGAAACGTTGCTGTGTTAGTAAAGCATTGACATGGTCATCATGTTAATGATGACCTTATATACTGTAGTAAAGTATATTTTTTTTATACTTAACTTTAGAATTGTTTTTTTAAAACATTGTTAAAAGAACTTTAAACCAAATAGCTTTTGTGAATTTTAGAACACATGGTTAGATTATGAATATAGGCTCACAAACTTCCACTGATATTTGGTTAAATTAACTTTAGAAGGTTGTAGACAGAGATGGGTAGTAATTAGTAACATTTACATGAGTAACACTTTGGACAGGAGTTCTTTTACTACGCTGCACTTTTTACTTTGTTGAGCTGCCAGTAATTTTATTTTTTAAGTATCGTTCCTCTTCCTTGAATAAAATTCACGCCTTCAGTTTTTGTGAAAGTTTGGTAAGTTTTGTATAGAAAGAAATTGATTTAGAGAAAAATTGCTTTTGCCTGATTTTGCTATTTTGTCATTTTGTTGTTTATATGAATTACTGTCATTTTTGACCATCAAATAACAGCATTTCCACCTTACTTTATATTGTGGTCCTCCTGATTAAGTAATTTTTAGATATTAAATAATTGACTATCTGGTCTACTCAGTACTTAAGTGACACTTTTACCAAAGACCTTCCACATTGAGTCTTAATAACTTTGACTAAAAACAACTAAGCACCAAATGCATGCTTTAGCAGTTCTTTTAGATATTTTATGGAATAATTAAATTCATTTTCAAAAGTTTTATTTTTTAAGACCTAAAGCTAATCTTCTTAGTTCAGTTGGTAGAGCATGTGCACCATGTCCAAAGACATTGACTACGCTTTTGTCCTGGGTTCAATTCCTGATCTCGAGCCATTTGCTACATGTCTTCCCCCTCTCTGCTTCACCCTTTCCAAAACCATTTTGAATCTGTCTTTGTGATCACTGTCCCAAAGAAAGTGACCCCAAAGGACACTGTCTTTATATCCAATTTGGAACACCAAATTGTATCGATTTTTCAACCACCTAGCCCAAGCTGTCCCCTCAGATGAAAGGAAATGGATTACGATATCCAAGAACAACACGGGAGGGAAAGAGGCTCAAATTGATCACTTCCACCATTAAGGCAGTTCTATATCGACATGTATTGTAAAGATGCAGTTCCACTGGCTGATGTTTTCATTTATAAGAAGACATTTTCCCCATGTTATAAGTGAAATAATTTGCCAGTGGAACTAGTGCTTTTTCATCAATATTAGTTAAGGATCGACTTAAAACAAGTTCCTTTAGTTTGCTGAAAAGTTACCTGTAAGTCAGTTCTGTCTTATTTCAAGTGTTTTAAGATATTTGTACTAGAAACTAGACCAAAATATGTGGTAAGATTTTGTGTTTTTGCAATGCAGACGTGAGTAGAGTCCCAAAAAATGTACTCGGGTAAACAAAGCACTACTCTGGGGTACTGTAGTGGCACAGGGGTTAAGCACAACCCACATATGGAGGCCTTAGTCCTCGACACGGCTGTCACAGGTTCGATTCCTGGTCTGGTGACCTTTGCCACATGTCCTCCCCCCTCCTGTCAATTCACTATCAAATAAAGGCCACTAGAGTCAATAAAACCTTTAAAAAAACAACAACATAGAGCTACTCAAGTAAAGGTAAAAAGTAACTAAGAAATAAAGAACAATGTTTTATAAAAAGGCTTGGCAAGTACTGAGTAACTGACCATCTTAATATTTTTAAATTATGTAGTCAAAAAGATAAAAAAATATGTTTTTGTGCAAAATGTTAGTATTCTAAAGACTGAAATGAAAAAAACAAAGAATTCAAATAAGTAGCATAATAATGCAAAATAATACATTTAGACAGAAGGAACCCTTTTTATTTCCATATAAAACGTATGACACCAATACTAGCTGCCAGTCATACAGCTGCGTAACAAAAAGTGGAAGGAAGCCCAAAAGATCCAAGTCATCTCTGACAGTGACCAAATGTATGTAAAACCTTTGAATTTGAGGAAAGTTACAAAAAAATTCTAAAACAAAATGTTCTCACTAAATTTTCTGACAAACAGACATAATTTTGGTCATTCTAAATAAGCTAAAACAAGAAAAGTGTGGTCTAATTTAACTTGACAGTGAGGAAAAACATAACTGTGTATGCGCAAAGGAACCCTTTATTTCAACATGCACACATTCAAAACTTAAAGGAGGAAGTGAAAGTAGCTACTGTGATAATTTTAAGTATTTCATGCTGGTGCAATAAACTGATATTACATGGACATTGTAATTCATGACATGCAAATCTTTAAAAAGTTGTAGTCACTGCAGCTGAGAGGTACGTCTGTGCCTGCTGGTGTTGTCTGTGTACTTCAGTAGATTATGGGGAACCAACTAATAAACCTTTCATTCAGAGTTTTACTTTAAAATTTTAAAGGTGTAAAGCAATGAACAAAAGTCTTCCTTAAGGAAATCATAAATAATTTAAGTTAAGAAAGAGTAAACAGAATTTACAAGGCTTGTTAATATTTGAACATGCTAAAGAGTAAGGTAAAGTCTAGCTGCATTCCAGTTATCAACAAGAAACTGGAAGGAATTGAATGATGATATTAAATTATGTGCTTTTTAGTGAGCTTTAAGAGCCTTAAATGTAAAATCATAAAAGCTACGTACGTACGTAGATGCATATATGTATTGTGTAACACTATATTTATGTGAAATATGTCTATACACACCTATTTAAATATAAATGTGTGTATTTATTTCTGTATTTATATGGACAGTAAATAAGCTCCATTACTGTAGGTTGATGAGTAGGGAAGTATAAGCCTCATCTTCAGCCCAATCCTTCTCTTTCGGTAAATTATTGGTTTGTAAAATAGCGTTTTATTGTGTTTTCTTTTTGTTGTAATGTTGTTAATTTACCAACATACAGTTCATCTGAAATCTGAAACTGGTTTCTCTCCATGCAGGGATGGATAGTCCTGGGGATCTGTGTATTCTGTACTCCAACAGAGCGGCGTGCTTCCTGAAAGACGGCAACAGTCAGGACTGCATACAGGACTGCACCAGGTGAGCGCCAGGGTTCACTCCTAATCCAGCATGATGACAGAGACGCTACAGTAGCCGATCCCAGTCATTTACTGAAGGCGTGTTGAACCATCATTGAGGGAACCTCCCATTAACACACCCTAAAACACTTAATGTCCCTGCAGAGGGATGGGGTTACAAAAACCATACTGATATGTCATGTATTTAGTAACAGACATCTAAAGTAGCATGTAAACACGAACTGTAGATACAGAAACACAATGTAAACACGAACTAGCATGTAAACACGAACTGTAGATACAGAAACACAATCTTCTCGTCTTGCATGTATCACAGGGGCCTTGATCCTTTGTGCTCGTCTAATTATGTCTATTTATACTAACCAGAGCCCTGGAGCTGCAGCCGTTCGCCCTCAAGCCCCTCCTGCGCCGGGCCATGGCTTACGAGTCGCTGGAGCGCTACAAGAAGGCCTACGTGGATTACAAGACCGTCCTGCAGATCGACATGAGTGTGCAGGCGGCACACGACAGCGTCAACAGGTGTTAGCTCCCACCTTTCAGAGCGGCTACACTGAAGCAGGGCAATCTGAACACATTCAGTTCAAAGTTGTCCTTCAAATATCAGCTAATGCTTTATAGTCATTGGTTTCGGGCTGAAGCCTGCTGAAAACCTTGATTTTACTTCTTTATCTGAATGTCTTTACATGTTTGGCAGATATAAGTCAAGTGCCATCTTTCTTACCACTGGCTGCCCTCAGGGTTGTGTACTGAGCCCACTGCTTAACTTCAGTTAATCATTTTACTGCATATATTTATATTGATATTTTTACATTTTTATTTGTTTCTTTTATTATTAGTGAAGCTGTATCAATCTGTAGATTTTAACTGTGCAGTTGAATGACAGTAAAGTCTATGCCTATTTTTAGAACTTAAACTGTTACATTTCCAGAGACTTAAACAACTAGTTTTTTTTTAGTCACTTAGAGATTTAGCTTGAGCTAAAGTACATGTGCTTCTGTGTTATGTAATACAGACACTTATAGTCACTCATCAGGTCAATGGAAGTTACTCAAGTTGCTCAAGTAAAAAAAAAAAGATTCCCATATTGAATTAACTAAAAGTAGGAAGTTTGATCATCACATCATCATTTAAAGAGTGAAGGTTACAAATGAACAGCTTTTCTGAAAATATATTAGAGGTTATTTTGATATTATCCCAAAATAATTGCACTAATATCAAAATATGATTTAGGTAAATAAATGAATGAATAAATAAATAAATAGGCAAAAAAAAAAAAAAAAAAGACAGGACAATATTTTAGGAAGTTGATGAGTTTAAAAATTCTTATATGGTTAAAGTTTGCAGAGCTAACAGTGGTTGATTTAAAAAGTTAAGGAGGAGAAATGTTTGTCTTTTAGATTACAGTAGAATTATTTCAGTATTTTTCCCCTTTTTATTTCTTTCTTTATTTCTCATCTATGAACCAAATCAAGAAAAAAGTATGAAGACCTAAATGACTGCACTGAAGTCCGTTTCTAAAAATAGACATAGACTTTATATGATATTTTCACACATTTTCTTTTTGCTTCTGTGTCTTTTCACCTAATTTTAACCCTGTTATTTGATTTGTTTACGTCACAGCAAAAAAAAAAAAGGGAATTACCGTAGTATTTTTGGATTCAGAAAGCGAAATATACAAAAAGTGAGGGGGTTTTTTTGGGTTTTTTTAGCTCTATTCAAACTTGCTCTGTTTTCTTTGTTTTTTTTCTCACCAGAATCACCCGGTTGCTGATCGAGCAGGACGGTCCAGAGTGGAGAGAGAAACTCCCAGACATCCCTCTGGTTCCCCTGTCCGCCCAGCAGCACCGACGAGAAGACCCCCCCAGCCAGCAGGTCCTGCAGGCTCGAGCAGAAAAAGCCTCCAGAGACGCAGGTCTGTTGAAAACATCCACCAGCCACTGAAGAAAACCAACCTGGACTTGTAGAACAAACCACTATGCGTTTTCATATCAAGGAAATTGCTATATTTTACAGTGCCTGATCAGTTTAAGAATGAAATTTTTTTTTTACATGAATTATTCTAAAAGGCAATCAGATACGATTGTGTGTTTTTACAAATGAACTACCGGTAGTTGTTTTTTTTTTTTCTCTAGAAATTCTTATTTTGGGGGATTTTTTATTTATTTTTTTTTAAATCCATTCTGATGATTAATATTTTTTGAAAGGGAATGTCGTTTACAGAGACAGTTCATTTTATTTATGGTTTTGTTTGTTTGTCACTTTTACTTCCTTTTCATTTATTGTTTTTGCTTGTTTTATTTTGGAAGAGTTCTTTAAAAAAAATCAAAATTTCTCTTGGAGAGAGTGAACCAGCATTTTCATGCCTTTGAAAATGGTCTCAAAACAGCAATATTATCGATTATCGCGATAATTACTGGGACAATTTATCGTCTAGCAGAATTAGTCATGATGTCAGGCCTACTAGCAAGTGGCTCGACTGCAGTGTTATTTCGTATCAGAAATTTTTTGTGTTTGCCACAAGAGGCGTTTATACTTTTAGAAGCCACATTACATTTGTCACCTCCTTGCGCTGACTACGCGCTTTCCTCATTCCCCAGGCTTTGCTCCAGCTGCTAATAATACACTTTAATAAAGAAAAGAGCTGCGGGCACACTTTCCCTTCCCTGATGATGCTCTGCAGCAGATTGATTAGCCCATAGTTCACGTTGTGACTGATTGCTGACTTTCTCTCTCATACCATGTGTCCGGCCAGCTCAGCATTCTTCTACAGCGTTAAACCCCCAGCTGCACAACACTGGCCCGTGAAAAGGAGGCCAATTAAAACGTCCTGCCAGCTGGATTTATGATGGCAAAAGAGAGGCAAATGGAAGTCGTCCGCACAGGAATAATCAATGTTAAGTAATCACCTCTTTATTCTGTGTTGTAGAAAGGAGAGCGGAAGTCCGTTTTACAGCTTTGAAGCAAGAAGGGAATGATTTTGTGAAGACGGGTCAGTACCAGGAAGCTCTGGGGAAGTACGCAGAATGCCTTAAGCTAAAGCCAAAGGAGTGTGCTATCTACACCAACAGGTTAGATAACTCAGTATCTCTCTCTCTGTCTCTCTGTCTGCCGCTGTGTTCTTTCTGTTGTCGGCACACTGCTGAGAATGAAGAAAGGAAACTGCTGCTGGGATGAAAAATCTCCTACTGTGCGATTCTGTTCGCACATGTCATGAACTCTGCTGTGAAAATAGCTTTTCTGTAGTACAGTACAGCCAGACCAGAACAGACAACCAAGGTCACCTCAAGGTAGCTGCTGAGGAGTAATTAGCAAATGTACTTAGAGGCAAGAGATTATTTAATGTGTTCTTGTCCCTTTTTTCGACATTTAACCCTCCCACGATCTTAAGAAAAGGGGGTCAATTGAACCTTGCGAGCTTTTTAACGTGTGTGCGGTCTGACATGCGCTTTTAAGAGTTTTCCTATTGTCCGACCGTGACATCTGCCACGCTTCACCTGAGCGTCATGCTAAGACTGCAGCACGGTTCAAAAACATCTTTATTGAATCTCAACTTTAGGTGTTAAACATTCCCAGCGCGATGCTTGGGAGGTTTTGCTTTTGCCGAAAGAACTTGGAGCAGTGGTTAAGTGGAAACTGTACTAGAGATACATACGTTTTGCATTGAAGATAAACAAAAAAATCTTGTAAATATGTTCTACCTAAAATTCCTCAAGTGCTACAGTTTTAGCTTCACCTGCTTCAAACTCTGTAAAACAAAATCTCCTATTGAACACCTTTGGCTTCCAATTATTAATCAGTTCATCCATAAAACGATAAACAGACCAGCCGTACACTGGGCTTAGCTTTTCATGATGATGTTAAAATTAAAATCCGATTAATCAATAGAATAATCGATTGCTAAAATAACCGTTAGCTGCGGCCCTGCATAAGGATTATTTTCTGTCTGAAATGCCTAAAATTCTAAAGATAAAAATGTCTTTAACTTATTAAATTTGTAGAAAACTCTAGTTGAAAGTAATCCTCTTTCTACTGTGATTTTAAAAAGTATTCACACTCCTTAAACTTTACAACCCCAGACATAAGTGTGTTTTATTGGGATCTTGTGATAAACACAGAGAAGTCTAGAAGCTGCGGGTTTTTGTATCCGACCATCTTTATTCTGGTGCCTATAAATAAAATTGAACACAACCAGAAGAAAACTCATTTATAAAGCCAGCTAGCAGAGCTAGGTCACAAAACAATATTTTACCGCTTAATCCGTCGTCTGATAATGACAGAACATGGAGCGTGTTATCAAATTCGGTTCCGATAGGCATTCATCTATCCAGCCGAGCGGCTGCTGAGCAGAACTGACAGGTTGTCGGTGCGATTCCAGAGCTCTGTGCTACCTAAAGCTGCAGCGGTTTGGTGAGGCCAAGCAGGACTGCGACGCAGCGCTGGAGCTGGAGCCGGACAACAAGAAGGCCTTCTTCAGACGGGCCCTTGCCAACAAGGGCCTCCAGGTCAGCACACACAAACACCGCGCCTCCGTCTTCATTAAAACCGGCGTCTACACAAACGGCACGTTTGGGTACAGCATGAATTCCACAGCCAGCTTGTGTGTTCGCTCCCATCAGGACTACCTGGCATGCAGCTCGGACCTGCAGGAAGTGTTGCAGCTGGACCCCAACGTGCAGGAGGCTGAGAAGGAGCTGGAGGAGGTCACGGTTCTGCTCAGACAGAGTCTGGCCAGCGCCACACAGGACAAACCCAGGAAGACTGTCGCCATCACAGAGGCACGTCTCTGTTCTGTTTCATGTTCTGCTGGGCCGTCTGCGCTCCGCTCACACCTGAGCTTTTGCGACCTTTTAGACAAAAATATAACGGTGTCGGCCAAAATTTGAATCAGACAGAAAACTGCAATCAGTGAAAAAAGACCTTTATTAAGACCTTTATTTCTGATTTCATCAGAAATAAAGGTCTTATTTTTCTTCTAGGATACGATATGATTGGAGCCCCAGGTCTCCATATTATAAACATTACAGGTACATTTTAATAAATTAGAATATGTGAACCAATGAGGCTCGCTTGTCAGCTTAAAACCACCTTTTGATAATAACTTTTTAGCAGGAAGGAGATTGCTTTGCATTAAGCTCACATTTCTGTAAAAAATGCTCAAAAACATCACTGTGTGAATATAAAGCTTTTTCATTTGGTGAAATAAACCTTCACTGATTAAGATACACATCAGCAAAAAAACAACATGGTGGTCCTGGTTGGAATTCACTTTACAGGTGCACTGACTGAAGTTTATTGGCCGACCATCGATTTTTATTTATTTTTATCGTAAACGTTGCTAAATAAAGCAAGAGTTGCTAAATCAACCGTACATGTAGAAGCTGACGTGGTGGGTGGGTCTGTCAGCCGGTGGGTGAGTTTTCAGACGTTTGCTGAGGTTCCACATCCAGAACTCACATGGCTCTAAGACGTGTATCCGTCTCGTACCGCAGGTTGACGGCGAGGAGGCCGTAACAGAAGCTCCAAACTCCGAGAGCAGCTGCACAGGAGACGGCATCAGCATCAACCTCAAACCCTGCAGCGCCTACGAATTCGGTCAGTCTCTGAACGCAGCGCGCTGCTGCGGAAACACTGTGGCCTGCGCCAAACTGCTGGCTTCCACGGAACCAGAACTGCTTCCCCAGTATCTTAGCAACCAGCTGGACGGACACACCATCAGCTTCATCGTGAAGGCACTGGACTCGCATTTACTGGAAGAGAAGCCCGACTTGGCGTACCGGCACCTCAACCAGCTGCACACCGCTGACAGGTTCCGGGTAAGAGGCAATTCAAACGGTTTCGTTGGTGAATATTTTAAAAATATAACTCGCATATGAATGAAGGTAAACAGCTGAACTGTGTCTGCAGGTCGCTCTCATGATGCTGGAGAAGGACGAGCGTCGCTCCGTGACTCAGCTCTTTGAGCATCTTTCAGCTGTGGAGAGCGCAGAGTTCACCAAGGATGATGTTCAGAATCTGGCCAACAAATACATCTGACCCCCCCCTCCCTCTGCCTCCTCCATGCTGCATGAGCTGCTGCTCCTCCAGTCTGGGCTCTATGCAACACACTACACCAGAACTGAGCTCACAATGTTTCCACAGAAAGACCAAGGAACTGATTGAAAATCTGACCGACTCCGACAAGTTCTGAATGTCTTCTTACGTTTGGATAAAGGCTTAAGATATCTTTTTTTTTTTTTTTTCCTTCGGAACAGTTTGCTATGCAAATTTTATGTACCAGCACAAACCACTTTAACTGAACATCTGGATCATTAAGTGTTCCAGCCTCAATGTGGGATCGGTCGAGTGGACAGTCAGACAGCAGGGCGGTCTTCCCCCTGACCCCCAGTGGTCATCTGGGGATACATAACAGAAACTCGTGTTCTCAGAACCGAGCTTCGTTTATTTGGTCCATGAAGCTTTTGAAGTCAGAGGCTGTTATTAACCAGCCATGTTTAGAGAAGGTATTCAGTGCTACTTAAGGAAACTGCTGCCGTTAGCAACTGAAGTTAACCTCGCTACACAAACAGAAACAACAAAGCTCATTGCTGTTCGGCGTCAAAACCCCCCCAAAACTTTCATGTTCAATTTTGTTTCAGCAACTATGCAATAAGATGTATTGAATCACTAAGTTTTGCCACTGATATAAGCTGGGATCACTAAAGTCTGCCAGGTGAGGCTAAGATCCACATTCACCTTCATACGAGCTGTAAGACATGAAAGCTCGAGTGAAGCAGCGTGCCTATAGTTTTGATTCTGCTAAATATTTGGTTTAGTTCCCAGTTTGATTCTTTTTTTTAAATTAAGTTTATTTGTTTTTTCTTTTTTCACTGATTGCAGTTTTCTGTCTGATTCAAATTTTGGCCGACACCGTTATATTTTTGTCTAAAAGGTCGCAAAAGCAACAGTGGGGTGGCGACCTCACTCACAACAGAACAAAAAGGCTCAGCGGCTGATTTCCAGAGCTTTGGAGGTAGATGAGGCCGGTGGAGAAAATTCAAAAATCGCCCAAAATTAAGGAAATCTGGGCTGACTTATCAGTGCACCTCTAGATTTTTTTAGTTCTCAATTTTACATATAATCAGACCACAATTAGAGTATGCATGTTTTTTTACATGCTAGAAGAATAAAAATGAAATATTCTGATTATCCTAAACTGAGAGCTGACCCAGTTTTAAAGTCATTTTGAATGTACAGAGTTAAATTCAGGGACCCGATCGAGGGGCGAGAGGCAATAACTTCGTATTTTACATTTTTTCTCTACAATCTAGTTTTAGCTGTATATGTTTCAGTAAAATTGTCATCTGTACAGAATTCAGAGGCCTGTTCAATAAAGTCAAAGAAAATGTGTTTCGCGTCATGTTTGACATATTACGTTATTTTGCTTCACAAAAAACACACATTTGATATACATGTTTTTTTTTTTATTTATTTTTTTTGCAGATATGCATTGACACGCATACAGTAAAGCAAATTACCAAACAAATATACAAACACCTTATCCTGTTCTGCACAAGCGACCAATTTTATCTGGCACTGGTGTGCAAATTACAACCAAAACATTAGATTATTTTGGTTAAAACCAAGAAAAAGGAGGAAGAATGAGCAGAAAATATTTTTAGCTGTGATGAAGGGAGATCTGCAGCCGTGAGGCTTTATCCACAAAACCAAACCAGAGCAGACCTGGGTCAAAACCACACTGCTAGTAGAGGTTCACCAGAGCCAGCTCAGCGGCCTCAGTGTAGACCACAGAACAGTTTGGGAGAAAGAAAAAAGAAAGTGACTTCAAGTCTGCTCAGCAGCACCGTTTTGGCAACACAAACCCGAATCACAAGGCAAACTCACATTCCCATCAACCTCTGCGTCAGCAGAACAGGAAGCGGTGCAGGTGCCTGGAGCCTTACTTATTTGCGCAGCTTTAGTGGAACACGTAAAAACAGCAGTGTGTATGTGTGTGTGGGAGAGACCCTGGGTCATGTCTTCATTCATCCCCACAGTGTTTAAGAAAAACAAAAAAAGAAAAGGTCGCACGTCACTGAAGAATCAAAGGACTAACAAGAGCCTGAGTGCTGTCTTTGGTAGGCTGTTGAAAAGTCTTCAGTTAAACTCCGCCGCAGTGTGAACAAGCGCGCCTCTAGCAAACACACACTCCGCTGTCAGTACGGTGTTCTCCTCGCTCCTGTTTGGACTCTAGAAGACGACGGAGAGGAACACGAGCAGCTTCCTGAAGGCACCATGAGTTAAGATATCAAAGCTCTCAGAGGCCAAAGCATCGTCCAGCAGAAATCAGCTCAAACAGTAAACAATTCACTTCTTTGTACAATTTCAGTCAGCTGACCGACCCGCTGAGTAATGTTACAGTTCTAACTTTAACCCTCCCGCAGGCCTACATCGCTGTTCACTGTCCAGACAGGGTCGCACTGACCTTACGTGCACTTTGACAAAGTTTTTTTTGTTTGTGTGTGGTTTTGGGAAGTACTGGGCCTGTAAATGGACTTTCAAGGAAAAAAATAAACGTTCTCGTGCACACCAGAATTTTATTTCCCCTCATTTACGGGCCGCCCCCATGGCTTTCCAATTGACCCGACAGTGACATCTGCCACACTCTACCTGAGCGCCGATTTAAACTACGGGAGGGTTAAGCAAAAGCTACAGCTTCGGCCTTCCAGAGACCTTTATTTTTTTTTATTAATCAAATTGGTTCCTTTCCCAGAGCTAAATTCTGCCCAAGTTTTCAAAGTTACCTTGGCACTAAAAGACACTTGAGAGATTCGAGCTACAGAACAAAAAGCAGTGAAGCACCATCTCCCTCAGTAGATCTTAGCGTTGTAAAGGTCGATTTCAGAGCTGGAACGGTTCAGTGTGGATATATATATATATATATATATATATATATATATATATTCAAAACAGTTACTTTTACAGGGGAAGAAAACAAACCAAGAAGTCATATTGCCTGGTCCCTCGCTCGGTTTGTCTCAGGAAATCAGATCTTCTTAATGTTGTATGATGAACTGAAAAACTTTATTTTGACCTAAAGATCAATGCAACAGCCAATCAGTGAACAGCTTTATGTGAAACGTGACGAATAAGGAAAGATCCGAAACAGCCTCAGGAGGAACTTTAACACTTTCAGATGGCCGCTAGTAACAATTTTACTCAAAAGCTGCTTCCCATGGAAAACTTCCATCCTAACAAGAAGCATCTCTTACTAGGGAATAACCAAAACTGTAAAGCAGCAGCTGTTAGCTTAAAGAAGGAAAGGAGGTGGTCTATAAAGTGAGTGCAGCACTTCAGGTATGAAGTTTATTAAATATCAGTGTGTAAGCAGGTGTTCCTGGCCTGCTGCTCGGGCGGAGCCGCGTCCTGCAGCTGGTGGTGGTGGTGGTGGTTGTTGTTGTTGTGCTCCTTCAGGAGCTCTCCGCCGCTGCAGTCCAGCTCGCCGGCACACATGATGTTGATGTTCTCGTCCGTGACGAAGCAGAGCCCCGACAGGTCCGTGCCGTTCCCCAGGGAGGAGGCGGTGGAGGTGGAGGTGGAGGTGGAGGTGGGGGACTGGGGTGAGCAGTGAGAAGGACACGTCTCCAGTCGGTCGTTCTCCACCTCGGGGAGGGGGCTGACGGTGACCAAGCGCAGGTGGTAGTCGCCACCGCCGGAGCCGTGGCTGCACGACGTCTTCATGCTCTCCAGGTCGGAGCAGCTGAACTCCGACATGTGGCTGCAGTGGGAGTCGGCCACCGAGGGCAGACTGCCGCTCAGCGACGGCGAGTCGAACTCCGAGGAGTTGGTGCTGCGCTGCTCCAGCAGCTGAGCGTCCATGTCCTCCCGCGTTTCGTTGATCTTTGTGCCGCCGCCGCCGCCCTTCTTGCACAGCTTGCCTTTGCTCTTTTTGCCGGCGGCGCTGTGGGAGGAGGCCGAAGCCTCTTTGGCCCACTTGGCGGCCGTCCCTCTGCCTTCAGAAGAGCTGCACCCGGCCGTGGGGTTGCTCCAGCCGTAGCGGCCGGCGGCGTTGCTGCAGCCGCTGTCGTCGGCGCTGCTGCCGCCGCTGTGGTGCCGTCGCTTGGCGGGTTTGGACTCGATGTCCACCTGGACCTCCATACTGTTTCCCTCTCTGGAGGAACGAGGGGAAAAACAGGAATCAGGGTTCAACGTTTTTTCCACAGCAAAATTGAAGCATTTTCAGTGGAAGTTTACCAACCTTTACAGCACCACACTTAGGAGATAAAGCCAATATAAATTAATTTAAAGAAAGATAGTTTCAAATCTCAAAATTATTACAAAATATCATTTATTAATGTCTCGTGATAGTATTCTACATTTTAAACTAAAATCTTACAAAATGTTGACCTTCAAATTAAACAGCGTGTCAAACATGTGCGCCAGGTTTCTGCAGCAAATATTTTTGTTTGTGCTGCTATCATTTTAAAGATATTAAGAAAAACATTCAGAAATTATAAAATTATATATATTGTATCTGCACAAACCAGCTCAAATATAGCACAATTAATTTATATCAATTTCTTTTGATTTAAAGGAGGAGGGGAGGGCAACTTCACACAGGTTGAAATTTTGTTTGAAATATCCCTCTCACACACACCCGCCCCCCACCACACATACACACACACACATCATACGCCTGACTGGTCTGAGAAAATAAACACTAATTTAACAAAGAAATCTCACAATTTCAATAACGTTGTTTAAGATATAAAAAAAATTAAGACAATCTTTATTTCAGTTTCAAAGATCAATAAGTAACTGAGCCATTAGGTGTGAAAAATATTTTAAAAATAAACTTTAAAAAAAGTTCTCGCCATGTTTTCTGGTGTTTATCAAATACAAATCAGTTAAAACAAGAAAAGTTTCATCTGATTTAACTTCAGACTGTGAGAAAAAATGTCGTTATTAGATTATTAATAGGCTGAACTTTACTACCAAACTCATCAGTTTGAACATCAATCAATCACTTTATACAGAATTCAAACACCTCAATGGAATTGAAGCATTTTCAAGAATCTTAAACACCCTGATGAAGAGGATAACAGCGGTCAGTGTGTGTTCAACTATGATTCTATGGTGTTTTCATCCTTAAAGAAAACACATTCACCTATTAAATTGCAGCATTTTGAACAGAAAACTAGCAGCATGTAAAGCAGCCCAGCAAATGTGCTTGAGATACTTTTGTAGAGACGTGAGGTAGAAGCTCGCTCACCTGTCCAGAGGCATGTAGGCGTTGAGAATGGAGCCGGCCATTGCTTTGGTGCTGGCGTTGTCGCTGATGGTCCCCAGGCTGACGGTGGCGGACTCCCCGCTCAGACTGCAGCGCTCCTTCTGCACGTCGGCCTGGACCTCCATCCTGAGACGGCGACACATTTTAGGTGAAGCGGGAACAGAACAACGAGACGAAGCGCTGGCTGGAGCGCTTTCGGCGGGCGGCACCTGTGCAGGTAGTTGACCATGGCGCTGCCGGACAGGCTGCCGGTGATGCTGGCTCCGGCCAGAGCCATGGTGGACGCCGTCTCGCTCAGGTTGTCCCTGGCGGCGCCCAGGCGGTCCATGTGGCTGCCGCTGGCGCTCAGGCTGCCAGTCATCCCCCCGACGCTGCCTTCGCCGATACTGGGGTTGTTCCTGGTGTCAGCTACCGATGTCGTATCTATGGAGGAGATGACACAGGAATAATTCAATGTATTAATAATTGGTAAGTTTGATTTTAAATAACTGCATATGGCATAAAATTACATTTTCTATGCAGGAACGGATGCAGGATAGGTTTACTGTATGTATGCATTATTTAAACTATTGATGTGATATATACTGTCATGTATTTTGATAAAAGGGTTTCATAGAAAAATAGGATAAAAAACTGAGAATTAAATTGTGTAAACGTGCAGCTAAAACTACTGACTTATGTTGCAAAACAGCTTTTTGTGTATGTGTGTACATTCACTTATTGTTTCATTTTTTAAAATTTATTCAAAATAAGGTTTTAAGGTCTTAAAAATTTTAATACAATTAATCAAATTTAAATTTTTTTTTTATTATTTTTTTTTTACAAGTGATTAATTGCGGCTGGAACGTTTGTATTTGCACGTTTCTGTTAAGCCCATGAAACCAGACGCACAAGTGACATTCGCAGCAATAGGAAACAAATATGTTCATATGCTTATTTATTCAATAATTAGCAACAAAAACAGATTTTAAAATGAAATTGTTTCTATTTTATAACGCGTAGTTTTGATTGACCCTTCAATTGACCCAATCAAACATTCCAGTCCCGTCACGAGAGCGAATCCTTCATCTTGAGAAGCGACAGTAAAAGTTACCGGTAGCCGCTGTTCCGTTGCCAGCGTTCATGTCGTTCTCGTCGTCGAACTCGATCCGAACTCCCTTTCCATTCCCTGCTGACACGCCACAGCCTCCACTGCGGCACAGAGAGATGGGCACCACGCCGTAGACGTAGGCCAGCATGATGGGGACGCCGATGCCTGAGAGAGGAGGCAGAGAGAGACCAGCGTGTGAGAAACCGGCTGTCCTGATGATACAAACAACACTGCAGCAGCAGAGAGACCGAATCTCACTCAGAAAATGGAATATTCATGAGAGATTCCGACTCAAAACAACAAACTTTAGCTGAGGGTGATATTCAGCCACAAGCCAAGAAGTTAATAAAGATGTAAAGATATAGTTGAGGAAGAAAGAGAGAGAAGAGGAAGAGACTGACCGACGGTGACTGCAGCCACCACAGGAGACACGATGGCAGACAGCGTCACTCCACCAGCAATCACCAGGTTCCTCTCATGGTTGGAAATATCCTTGCCTTCATAGCGGTTATGGATCTGGAGGGAACAGTCCAGACAAGAGGGAGAGTTAACCCTGCAACTTCCATTCTGACTGGACGCCAGTTGGACTGCAGGAAGCAACTTAAGAGCGACTTTCTTAAAGGTTGGTCAGAGCTGTGTTGAGAAACCCTGACAGACTTCATCAAGTCTAGTAGAGCTGAAACAGTTCATCGTGATGAATCATTTACTGAAATGATCGTCAACTAATTCAGAACCGATTAATCACTAACTGAAGTACGCAGACTCAAAAAACAGGGACATTTGCTCTATGAATATTATGAGTTGTAATGAGGCCAAAACTCTACAAAAAATAAACATTTTGCATTGAAGATAAAAAAATTTAAAAAACTTGTTTGTAAATGTGCTCTACTCAAAACTCAAGGGCTGAGTTTTTCCCATGCTGATGTTAGAATTTTTTCACCAAAAAAAAAATTTCTTTCACTATAATAATGCTGTTATTGCTTTTTAGACAAAACAATGTTTTTATGGAAATTAATTTGTTTATTTACAATATTTTAATGCATTTCTACTATTGAACAGAAGAGGTTTGAAACTTCAGAATTAATTGTTAGAATAATCGATTACTAAAATAATCCCTGGTTGCAGCCCTAGAGTCTAAACAATGTTTAGACTCTAGGGCTGCAACCAGGGATTAGGGACTAGGGACCAGGGACTCTAGAGAAGGAAAGAAATGTCTCTTGGCTCTGGTTTCTTCTTTTGGCAGGCTTCACCGGGGGATTCTGGAGAGTCTTAGTAATGCCACATTATTGGAAAGAGAAATTATAACTCCTCACGCAAGAATGTTCTTAGACTAAATTAGGAGTTTGCAGCAGAAAAAAAAGTTCACTATACTCAGACCAGTTAAGTGGAAAATATCTGGCTATAACCAAGCACACATCTGCAAATTATCCATGAGTAAAGCAGGAAAAAAATGGAAGGACTTCCCCTCGGTGTTGTTCTGTCTCACCTTCCTGCCCACGTATACAGGTATGCCAATGATCATGGCGGGGATAGCTATCCCAGCAATCAGTGCGATTCCAACAGGAGCGCCCACTAGTGTTCCCAGCTGCCAAAGGATCTTCTTCTTCCTGCTCCAAGGCTTCTTCCCCCAGAACGTACAGCCTGACGGACTGAAACCAGCAGCACAACGGTCAACTTTCATCAAACTGATGACAACATTATATGACCCATCAATACAGAGACAAAAGGTAAAGGCATACAAGACGTGAATCAACGCAACAATAGATGAATTTTAATAGTAAATAGAGGTGTGTCAGTTGCACTTTTCTGGCTACTACAGATTTTTTTTTTTTGTCTGAAAAGTTGCTAAATATAGCAAGAAAAGTTGTCAAGTTGGCCACAGTGAGCTGACTGCTGTTAGCTATACACATACATACAAAGCAAAAAGGGACAGAGGCTGATTTTCAGATATTTGTGGAGGAAGTTAACATTGGTTTCTCATGTCAGAATCGGGCGAGCGCCGATTTCCCAAAATGAAGACAAATCGAGGTTAATTATTGGTTTCTCCTACCGAGAAATCACATTTTCATTCAACATTCTCAACCCAACATTGATTGCAATTTAAGCCGATTAAAAATACCCTCTCCTTACTGTTTAAACTGACTGTTCTGGACTTGGTGTGCGACTCTTACCTCAAGTAGTGCAAGTCTGAAATCTCCTTCATGCAGAGCCAGCAGAACTCACAGCCACAGACAGCACAGGTCATGTGGTTACAGCTCCCGTCATTCATTTTGACGATGTAAGCGGCGCAGCAAGGACATGGCTTAATGTCTTCGGCTGCAACAAAACAGAACATGATGGACAAGAAAGAAAAACACATCAGAGACGGTGCTGTAAATGGAAATAAATAGATCTGACAACCATTTCATCTAAGCAGCACTGGACAGCTGGTTTCTGCCGAGCTCCAAATTTATACTCAACTGATGCAAAGTCTGACAAATAATGAACTAAAACAGACCAATAAACAATAAAAATAAAATTTAAAAAAAAAACAAAATATTCACCTTTTATTTCATTTTTAGCTTTAGCGTTGCTTTGATTTATTTCACATTACTCTAATAACTTTCATTATGGCAGAAAAAAAATACAAAAATGGCAAAAGAGACACAAAAAGCAGCAGATGTAATGCATCTGCTGCATTACATCAAGGTCATATTCAATAAATTAGAATCTGGACTTTGATGAGGAAGGATCATCAGCTTAAAACGAGCTTTTGAAAATAATAAATAAATAAATAAAATGATTCAATTATAAAAGAAGCATTAAAATACTATTGATGTTAAAATATTTAAATTGAAAGGATTTTTTTAAATCATAAAAAATGATTTTAGCTTATTAAAATCAAAGTCAAAAGTTATTTTAACTAGCTTCATGTAACATTCTAATCTTCTATGGTGTTTTTATTTTTCATTACTGTAGGCAGAAAATCATAATCAAGTTAATTAAGGGGTTAAAAACATTTGCTTACGTGTGTTTAATCCATATAATGTGATTCACCAAGTGAAATAAATGAACTTTTTAATAATTCTCTAAGTTACTGGACGTGGTTGTTGTGCGCGTTCTGGAGCAGCCCACCTGCGGCGCCGCTCTCCTGGCTGTAGCTGAGGGAGGACGAGCGCACGGTCCTCAAGCGGAGACTCTGGGCTCTCTGCTGGCGCGCCGCGTCGCACGTCTGGTTGGGGTGCCACCGCTGCTTGCAGTGGTAGCAGAACTCCGTGCCGCAGCCCTCCCTGCCGCACGTGATCTTCGGACAGCTGGCACAGCCGAACGCTATTACTGCATATCTGGGAAGCGGCCACAAAATAAATAAATAAATCGCTTCAATATGTGATGGTCACAACTCTGGGTGAAGGGGGCGGGGGGATATTATGGAACCCTGTTTGCTATACATTAAACATAATTGCTGGCACTGTAGTGACTATTTCACCCAAAACTCAAATTCAAAAATCAAAAAACTTAAGACTTAAAGTCTTTATAAATCCTAATTTGCGGGAAATAGACCCCAGCTGCTGGTCCGCCTGTCGCCACTCTTAAATACATATGTAAATTAGTATAAATACTCTGAAATCTTCTGCCACGTGAAGCAGTAACCATGGCAACGTCCTTGTTCGAAGCAGTACAAGTATTTATAATAATAATAATACTTATATATTTTATTTAAAAGGTGCTTTGAGGACACATAATGTCACCTCACAAAAATAAGAATACATTTTAAACAAAAAAAAAAAATCCAAATAAAAAATAAATAAATAAATAAAGAAATCCCTGTTTGAACAGTGTTCAGTCGGGATCTAAAGACAGACAGTGTGTCAGAGAGTCCTTTGAGAATGAGGACGTTTATTCTAAATACTAGAAGGCTTCATGTCCATAAGGTACATTCACAAAGCTGGAGGCTCCACTGAACAAAGACTGCAGCTGGACCTGGACCGGTACCGCACGGCTCTTTAAGATTTGCTCAGAGCTCCAGGATGATCAGTCTGAGCAATCTAAACGCTCATAAACCATCATCAACATTTCCTAGCAGATCAATCGCTCCCTCTGAATCCTTCCATTGACGATGTTGTCCATCAGAGCCAAAGCGCTCCACAATTACGCGGCTCACCTTTGTGCAGCTACTTATATACATACTTGCGCTACGTATATAAGCGCATAGCTCAGGGGTCCCCAAACTTGGTCCTCGAGGGCCGGCATCCTGCATGTTTTAGTTCTCTCCCTGGTTTAACGCACCTGGATCAAATGATTGCTCATTAGGAGGCCTATGAAGAACACTGACATGCTGAAAAAGTTGTTGGTACTAACAGGGAGAGAACTAAAACGTGCAGGATACCGTTTTACTCGAGGACCGAGTTTGGGAACCCCTGCTCTAAACGAATAAAATAAATAATACAATTAAGTTCGTTATCATTTTGTTGTTTACACAAATGTGTACGTCAAAGGTAATGTTTCGTTGTGATTTTGTGAAAAAAAAAAAAAAAATCACAAATGAGATAACTTAATGCATACACCACAGTGATTCAAAGGCTGGTACGATGCCATTGTAAGTACAAATGGCTGAAAACTCACCTACATTTATGGCCCATCCTCGCTCTACAGCCAGCTTCCCAGCCTGCGGAAGAAAATTCAATCAGTATACATGACATATCCATCTGTCCCTTCCATTATATATATACCTACTTATCCTGGCAGGATCATGAGGGACTATTGCCCATGTCCATTGGCTGGGATCCCACGTATACCTTAAACAGGACCATTACATGGCAAAACAGAGACAGAACAATCCCCGTAAATTCATACCTGAGGGTAGTTTAGAGACACAGAAAAGCCCCAGGTTGGGATTTGAACCCAGGACTTCCTAGCAGCAAGGCAATAATCTGCTAACTGCCCCATCTTGAGATCAGCTCTCTGTTCGTGAAAACACATTTGCTAACTGCTTCTGTTGGTAGACAAGTTTTTTGGAACTCTCACCAACCTCTGTGTGTCAATGATTGTTTTCTTGACAACTCCTTCACAGAAACCACAAAAGCGAAACAAAGAGGTTTACCTCGGGCCTCAAAATGGCCAAGTCCAACACTGCCTGCTGCACCCAAGTACGTCGGCCTGTGGCTATGGGGTTCAGAAACGTCCTGCCTGAGACACTCCCACGTCTGCCAATTTGGCAGGCGTATCTGATGTATTTTTGCAAAACACACTCTTAGAATCTCACCAGCAGTTCATAATTAATGTGATAGGTTTCAGATAGCAGTCACAACGCACTGCAATAAACTCACTGCAGTGAGCTCACTGCCAAAATCAACCAAATGCTTGAAGAAATGGATAAAGAGCTTCCTGAGAGCTGGGAGGATATTGTGCTCATATGATTGTGTTTGTATGGTGAGGTGAAGTTTTCTTGAGTTTTAGACAGCAAAAAAATCCATAAATAAATAAATACCACAATAAAATATTGACTTGCCATCAATTTCTCAACAGATTGGCTTTTCTGCTGAGAAATCTAAGTGAAGAAATAGAAAGGGAGAGCTAAGCTAATACTTTGATCTTATCTAAAAGTTGTACAAAGGGACCATTTTGTGGCACAGATACAGTAAAATTCCCTTTGATGCAGTTGGTAATTTATTTTTTCTTGTGATAGACAATGCCACCTGCTGGTATAAATGGATGACTGCACTAGGCCAAAAATCAACGGATATAGGCTACATTTAAAAACATGGCATATGCACACAAAACGGGGAAGGAAAATGGCATATGTCACGTCCTACCCAGAGGTTATGATCTTTATATATATATATATATATATATATATATA